>MU628299.1:0-63350 GCA_025688815.1 Aspergillus carlsbadensis
TCGTTGGAGTGGGTCCAGGCCAGCCACTCAGCGCCCGTTCTCTGCGGAACCCCAATCCGGTCATACCAGCGACCGGCCACCCCCCCTGGGTTAGAAACTGATTACAAACTAGTAAATCAGGCGGGGGGAATTAATTAATCCCACAATCATGATATATATATATATATATAAATATTAACAACATCACATCATCGAGCCGACCAAAACATTCGTGGTTTCCATGGGCGCCCGCCGGGGAATCTGGGCCCCTCCCGCCCACCCGCCAGCTACTAGCCCGTGGCCGCCTGTACATAAAAACTGGCTGTCTGGAAACCAGCCCTCCACCTCCAACCTGGGGTCTTTCGCCTTATAAATGCATAATTGCCACTAATAAGTGCCTCCCCTCGCGCCCAAGCCACTTTTTAAAGCCGCCCGACGCCCCTGGGCGATATAGATGCATGACCTTTCCAACCTGAACGCATGAACTTAGCGCGGGCGGCTAAACCCCTTTTGGGTGGGATCGCCGCGAACCCCAACCCCGATGCACCTGCATCGGGGCACCCCTTCTGGATTGGTCTACAATCTTTATACTTTATAAGGGAGTTATCTATGTGGCCTTAGTTAGCCACAGACTGCCAAAGGCCTACCTACGCGAGCTATGTATAGTTTCTGGCGCCTTACATGTAGAGCTTTAACATGCACTATAACCACCATCTACAGTCCAATGGGCTATTATGATTGTTAGGCACTCAGGGGGAAGTAAAAAGAACCCTGGATCGGAAAGGGGCTAAGACACGTACCTCCAGTTACATACGAGGCATCATCAGATAGTAAGAAACACAGAACCTTGGCGACTTCCTGTGCTTCACCCATCCGGCGGAGACATGTGTCTTTACTTAAAGCATTGGAATTAAAAAGCCCGCGAGCTTCTCCATTGCGGAAGATTGCGGTATCAATAGGCCCTCTTAATGGTTAGAAAATAAAGGACCCACCACAGAATAGAAGTGACCAAACTTACGGGAGCAGAGAGTTGATGCGTACACCAAGTGGGCCGAATTCCCCAGCGGCAGACTCACTCAAACTGATTACTCCAAACTTGCTTGCGGAGTACGCCGCGTTATGCGGTAACCCCCGGAGCCCAGAGGTACTCGAGACGTTGACAATGGCGCCTCCAGGGCGAGGGAGATGAGGTAGTTGAGCCCGCATACAGAGCATTACGCCTTTGAGGTTCACATCCATCATCCAGTCCCAGCTTTCAGTGGTCTATGGGGCTGGTCAACTCGCGATCTGGAATGGATTTTCAAGTTGGGTCATGACATACCATCGTTTCGCAAGTTGTTGTCCCTTCCCCCATCGCTATCCCGGCAACGTTTGCCGCACCGTCTAAGCGGCCAAAGTGTCGTACCGTGTGATATATCCAGCTGGTGACCTGGTCATTTTGCCTCACGTCAACTCGAGTATCAATGACATTGGTTTTGAACTTTGTGCCTGTTTCCCCATGTTAGCTCATCCTCCGATCAAACCGCGTTGGCAGGATTTCAGAACAGCCAGGGAATTTCCTTGAGAATTCAAGAAAGAGGCCAGCAAGATATATTACATTCTTCTTTGGTCTCCTGCAGTCCTTGTGTATTCACATCACTGATTGCAAGTCCAGCGGCTCCGAGCTTCGCGAGGGTAATTGCAGTCTCTCGCCCGATGCCAGATGCAGCCCCCGTGATCATATAAACGCGACCGGCGATTGAGGAAAGCATTTTGAGTGGAACAGTGGGATGCAAATACCTGTGTGATGTACCGCAGAGACCTAGCTGACAGTCGCACGCGGGGTCGATTTTGAAATGCTTATGAGCCCAGTCAATTAGACCGATGTTATTCCGTGTAGGTAGAGTATCTCCAGCTGATACATAGGGCAACGGACAGATTAATTGGGCAAGATCTGCAAGCAATTTCGTTTAGTCGCGATGCCGAGATGGTCTGCCAGGGCGCACCATCTTTCGGGCTATTTCCTCTGCATATGCGGAGGACAGACATGCAAAACACGGGGCCAGGATGTAGCGGCCTCCAAAACCACTTCCAAGGGTGATGGAGTCCTATCGGGGTTGCTCTTGTGCTGCCAATATGTTTGCGATGGGTAAATGTGCTGTAGGCTTTTGGTATGGCGCTAGATATACTGCACCAAAAACAAAGTAATTGATATCTCTTTCTTGTTGACTGATCGCATTGGAAACTATGGTTCCTATGGAGCACGAGTTCACATTAATCCGTCTGGTAAGGTTTCCAGGTCCGATTTGCAACACATGCTTCCGGAAGATTTTGATTGTCCTGCACCCTGTCTTACCAGGGTTATTGACTCCGAAAAAGCTCGGTCGGATTAATTCTCTCGTCAGCGGGGGATCTGTGAGTACAGGCGGCTCTATCAGTCCGAGGGCCTGGTGCGGATGAGGCTAGAGTTGCGTCCGGGTATAAGAACCAGCGCTATCCTCGGACATGAACAACAGCACCTTCTGCTATATCCAGCGGAAACCAATAAAATATCAGGGCCATAACAGAAATTCCCTTGCGCCCATTTTCTAGTGAACCATCGAGATGGACTTGAACGGGTTTGTGGGAAGTGATGTACGTCTCCAAGATCCGTGTTTGGGGCCACATATGCCATGGCATACTAAAAGGGCAAACAGAAATCATATACTTCGATTGCAAAGCAATATGACTTTCTTCGCATGCCAAAAAGCAAGGTTCGGCCACGCTCCCCAGCCGCCAAGCACACTCACCCCTGACCACTGATTTGGGCACAGTACCACAACCCGGACCTTGTAGCGGCCGAGCAAGGAGTCCTAGACGAGCTGTATCTCGGCTGGCTGCACTATTGGAACCAGGAATCGCGCGATGATTTCCACAATGGGATGCAGGGTGCTCGGCGGTTCTATGACTTTCCTGAAATGCTCAGCTACGACATGTTCGGAAATACAATTAGGGGGAGTTTCAAAGAGCATTTCGAGTCAATCTTCCCGTACTGGAACGACGGGCAAATGGAGTTCAAGGATCTCGAAATCACGGCGCTATCGCGCGACTTTGCATATTCAACGATGATCCAACACACCTGGGGTACAGCCGGGGGAACTCCCTTTGATACTGCGTTTCGCCGGACAGGGATTGCACGCCGATCTCCGCAGGACGGAAGGTGGCGCTGGATTCATGAGCATCTGTCATTCCCCGTGGATATGAAAACTCGGAAAGGTGATTTTACGGCCTCGTTGGAGCCAGGCAAGGGGTTCAAGCTCCAGTGAAGCGCCTATGTCGATCAATAATACATAGTTTGATGACGCCTTTACGTTGATAGGTCATGGGTTCTTGAAGTGATGCATTTAGTAATAAGAGGAAATTTCCTTAAAAAGCACAGAAATTCAAAGACTACTACAAGATATTAGCGTAGGCCTTACTCAGTGCAGACTAAGAAGACACGTAGCTGTGAGATAGACCCAACGATTGCACAAACTTGCAAGACCGACAAGATGGGGGTATATGGTCGTAGACAACCTAGCACGGACAGCTTTCACGCAATATACTTGAATATGGACCATTTTACTTTTCTTCAGCCGGGGACCATTTGTATCAGTGCACTGTTCTACAGCAACCTCACGCGAGCCTTGCCCTCGACAACAGTTGCGGGAGAATCAAGACTGATACTGTGGCCCACTCTCGTGGTGGCTTTCTGGACGCTCGCGCCGGGGCATTTCTGCTAGGTTCTTGATGCAGGGTCGGAGGGATTGACTGTAGTGGGGTAAGGACAAGTACATATGATGCGGGGCATTCGGCATAATTTCATCCTCCTCGCTAGGCGTAGTTTTGCAACCGCGAATCAACCCGAAATCTGCCCGTATACCTCTACAGGAATGGGACAATCCACCGGCATTCTCGTTATCGCGAACTTGACCGCGGTTCTTTTCGGGCAACTTGGTCTCAGCGTTACCCTACAGCTTGGGCTGTCGGTTGTATGGGCTGTTTGTGCCTTGCTGGGCTGCTTCATGAACGAGGCGCTGAGGGATGGAGTCGGCAGGATCAAGCTCCCAGGTGAGCGCTTTACAGAAAGCCATTCCGTTTTCTTTCTATCACTGATTGTCTGTCTCATAGGATATGGAGGGTACCTCTATAGCACTGTCATGATACGCGAGGCTGTGCTACAGAAGTTCTACTTGGGTTACAGCCACGCTGCCGGTCAGAATGCTGCGGTGGCTTTATATTTCATCTTTATCTTCGTGTACGGCACCACGGTGGATTGTGCGGCGTATGCTTACGTGTACGAGATCTGGCCACCCCATCTTCGAAGCCAAGGAACAACCATCGGGCTCGTGTCGTTTTTCGCATGCGCGATTGCGTACACCAGCCCGGCACCAGTAGCGTTCGACCAAAGTGGCTGGAAGTATTATTGAGTGATGATTTCAATCAGTATTGTTTCGTCTGCTGTGATTCAACTCATTGCCCCAGAGGTAAGCCATCAATTGCCCCTGGACACGTTTAAATAAGGCGACGGCCCTTGATTCTTACTGACTTACCCGGACCGCACGGCTTACACTGGAGGAAATTAATGATCGATTTGGAATTCCGCCCAGCCGACCCGCGTCTGAGGTTCTAGCGTCCAAATCTGGTGTCAGCTCCAATAAATCAGAGATTCTGGAGTGTGAAACGGCTGCGTTGGGCGAACAGTAGGTGGCCCAGCCTATGGACAGACCACGAGGGACCAGGACTTGAGTATTCAATCCTCTCGGGGCTGGTAGTGTAACACGTATAGCGGAAACGCAACAAAACCAGTACAATCCTCGGCGACAATAGTTTTAAGCCGTAAGTAGTGCCCATTGGAGAATACGCTTCGTTGTTCCTAGTATTCCTAGCTGCCAAGTCAAGATGATCCTGTTGAACGGCTAAGGCGCTTGTTCGGGAAACTGAGAGGCGATGAGGTAGAATATTAGGTACAGGTAATCCTCCACTGGGAATTGTCTGCCTAGCAAATAGCTTTTGCATCGCCTCCTTAACCTCAGGGCAGATTGTCCAACGGTGACGGCAGTGGTGTTTAGGACCTCGGGTATTGAGATGCGGGCGTCTGTTTGTCCTTATCAATGGATGATATAATCTGTGTATAAAAAGCCTACCACTTATGTCTATTCGCACAGAAGACCAATGACTCTTATTGCGACGCGAGGCATGATTCTCGATTCCGGTCAGTGCGCAGTGCCTAGCAATAAGCCCATCCGGCAACTCCAAGCAAAATGGCTACTAAAACAATGTAGAAATTGCCGTTTCGGTGTCTTTCCGCTGAGGCTGCAGCTGAACTTCCATCGGGACCAGACTGGTCGTTCTTCTTCCCCTATAAGGCAATCAGTTGTTAACGCCGAGTGAGGGGCGCAATGACCCCCAAAGGTCTGTCCAAACGTACACAACTGTGCAGCACGCCTACTTGAAGACCGTGGAGCACTTCCCGCGCATCAGCGCTATGATCAACCTCCTCAAATGCTTCAGTCGCGTCCTGCCCCCCGAGCTCCAGGAGCACGTCCGTTCCGCCACTGTCGCTGTTAGCGACCAAGGATTGGGGGTAACAAGCGAGATTCACTCACGGATGTTCCTCCACAAAGTTGGTGATATCATACACGCGATCATGCACTATGATGAATAAATCTTTAGCCGACGTATGACGCTTGACATCCTCAGGTGTCAGTCTTGTCGTCGATGCGGTTCTACCGGACATGGTGGGTCAATGGGGTTTTCCTGGCTGATCGTATGTTCTCATAGAGGCAAATGGCACAGCAAACTGATCGTCTCATGCTTTTTAAGTGTTTCTTTGTCATAGGTTTGCGTTCTCTTGGCCACGGGCTATTTTCGGCATAAGTTCTATGTATCGGGGCGAAATAAGGCCGGAATCAACATTTTTTTTTTTTCATTATTGTTCAATTCAAGACGGAGAAGGTCACAATCAATTTCACCGTCGCTACTAAGCTAATTTTCGGAGGCCCACGATATGCCAGGGGACCACAAACTCCCGGTAGTAATCGTAGAGGGCATCAATACACTCCTTGAAATTCGCCTGGTTTTCGAACTCGACATGATGAGCCTGTCGTCCGATTTAGCACTTTTCTAAAATAAATGAACATGGTACACATACGTCAACACTTTTCCAATTAATGAGCAGGACTTGATTATGAGGGTTCTCAAGGTGCGGACTTATAAAAAAGCCATCGCAGCCCGGTTCATTTTCCAAGATCCCTTGAACTACCTCATCAAATTGCTTGATATAACTGTGTACCTTCCCTTCCTTGACGTTGGTCCAGGCAACTTCAATGGCTGGAGATGTCAACAAACTGTTGAAGCGGTCCATGCTGGCGAGTCCTGATGCTTGGATGGCGGCATGCTGAGTCCATGTAATGCTGCGGCCTCTGAGACCCTGCTGGGCAAGGATATTGAACTCGTCATACGCTTTTGAGGTGAGGAAATGATGGCTCGAGCTGAGGCTATCCCAGAGGAGTAAGTACACTCTTGTGTACAGCTCCTCGAATTTACGCCCCTGATACGCGCCAAGCAGTCCCTTGGATCTGACACACAATGTAAGCAGCGTACCGTGGGTTCAGGATCATCATTACCGAGGAATACCTTACTACCAGCGCGAAAGCTTGGTTCAAATTGTCGTCAAAGTCCGCCTCATCGTGCACCGGACGATGCGGGACAATGACTACCTGCACCACAGGTCTGTTGCTCATCCTTGCTCAAAAAGCCACGAATATAGAGCTCAAATATACGTTGAGGACACAATGGGGGCGCAGCTGTCTAGATATATTGGGCCCGGTATATTTTCGGTGTAATTCTTTCAGTTCCTCCGGCGATATCGGTTGCAGGGTATGGTAGATACGATTGGCGCAAATATACAAAAGCCGGAACGCACCCAGCATTCTAGATTCTGAACATTATTTCACTCCGTATCTGTGGTCACAGGACGCTCCCATAATGTCCATTACCAGGTCCCAGGATGAAGCAGGGAAGCTCAACCGCCGGGTTGCGATCATTACGGGGTCATCGTCTGGTATGGGACGAGCAATTGCACTTGCCCTTGCTGAAGAAGGTGCTTCAATCGTGTGCGCGGATCTCCAACCAGAAGCCTCGGCGAAGGGCTACGAAGTCGACAAGCATATACCAACCCATGAGCTGGTCTCCCTCAATGGCGGACAAGCGTTGTTCCAGAAATGTGACCTCGGGAAAACGGAGGAAATTATTCGTCTCGTTCAAGTCACAGTCGAGGTAAGCCCGAGTATCGTGACTGCAGTCGTCCTGAGAAGACAGTGCTCTGTATCTAACACGATCGGGCGAGATTAGGCATACGGCAAGCTGGACGTCCTTGTTAACAATGCCGGGTTGTGGGTTCCCCTTCGCCCATTCGTCGAGGAAACGGACGAAATCTGGCAGTCGATGCTAAACATCAACACCCGCGGCCCGGCAACAGCGATGCGCGAAGCCATCAAGCAGTTCTTGCGACAGCCGGTGACATCTTCTGGATCCCGCGGCCGGATCGTGAACATCTCCTCCTGCGCTGGAATCACGGCCGTAGCAGGCGAAACAGCATACGCAGCTAGCAAAGCGGCGCTGTCAATGCTAACGCGGAATGCTGCACTTGACCATGCCAAGGATTCTATCAACGTCAATGCGGTTTGCCCAGGTGTAGTGCGCACCGCCTTGTCTAGCACAAACTTCGACGACAATCGCATCATTACAGAGATGACAAAAAGTACCCCGTGGCCACGGCTTGGAGAGCCTCGGGATATCGCGAAAGTGGTTCTTTTCCTTTGCTCGGACGACGCCCAGTGGATGACAGGGCAGAATATCGGCGTGGATGGAGGGTTTACAGTGGGTATATCTCTATAAATATATGCATAAAGTCTGCACATATACCTTGGATTGTTTGGAAAGGTCACAATGTACAAGGAATAAGGCCATACTTGAGCCCTTATAGACACTTAACCCCCTCGCGCTAGAGTCCTAATGGATTAGGCATCCCTCGTCGAGGGTCGTCCTTCGTTGAAGTAACCTGGTTAGCACGCGCGATAGAAGGTAGGCCCAGAAACGACTGAAACTGCCCGTTCATTTCATATTTTGATATTGTGACTTCTCTGTAAGCTGAGTGGAGGAGTTTGGGGGGATGAGCGGATCAACCGAACGTATTGCTGGGCGGAACAAATGACGAGATATCCACTCTAGCTGTCTTGGTTAAGGAGGCGGCCGACAAAGATTGTGTACCTGACTTCTGAAGTACCTCGATCCCTGTCGAATGATATTTGAATTGGATGTGACTCGCAATATTCATGAGACGCCCAGCGACCATGGTACGGTTTTACTGAGTCGCGACAAACTAGAGTGAGAGTGGCCGAGCGTATTTAGAGCCTGCCTTTTCCCTGCATAGATTCCAAGCCATGTGCATATGATTACCACGTATTCTGCATGCTGGGAGGATTTCTGCGTTATGGTGCCGGGCTCCCACCCACTAGAGCTGAAACCAAACGCACGCAATTCCGGCCTAGAGCGGCCCTCCGGGATTGGAAGCATCTGTCCCCTGCGGGCTTGTCCAGCACAGAAGGGTCGTCCTGAGAGAATCCGAGGCCTTTCGCGGCGAGTGAATCGGCGTTGACTCAAGAGGAAGAGTACTGCACACTGGGCCCCAGCCATTCTCCTTGGGTCGTGGTGGGCAGCCGGCGAATTCAAACGAGGAAAGATCACCTGTCTGACGCCTGACCCCTGGGCCTGAATGCTCTATCGCGTGCCCGGACCGAATCAATCCCTCACAGTTACTTTCCGTTCTTGGGAACGACGATACGAGTGGCGAGGATTTGACAACTTCTCTCCACGAGTCCAACATTCGGCCAATGATCGGAAATTGCGAGCAGATATGGGCCATGGTTGCGATTGCTAGTCTCAACCACTGCACATCCCGGTCTCCCTGTCTGCCTGGGTCTGGGTGGCGGAGATGGTGGTCGATAAGAGTCCCCAGAGCAAGGTTAGTGTTGTCTAGCATAATGGCGGGGACCTTCTCGACACCATGCACATGGCGAAACGTAAGGAGAAGACGGATTATATCGATCGCGGAATTGTAAATACGTTGGTGGATCATCCGCGCCGCGACACTGTTATGTCCATGTGGTTCCTGGTCCTGTGCTCTCAGAAGTGCTTGCTGAATGAGAATCTGTATATTGCAGTACTGCATCTGCACGCCGTACGCCGTTGGGTCTAGATCCGCAGTGTTGTTATCGTCCCACTGAAAACCCGGAGGTAAGCCCTGCCGCCACGTTTGAAGACGAGTATCCAGCTGCTGCAGTTTGGACATGGCTTCCTCGTCCAGTGCCACGGAGCTGTTCAGAATATCGCACGCCTCGGCCATTGGGAAACAAAGGCCCAGCCAAGCAGATAATCGTGGCGTTGCGAGCTCCTGGTTTTCCGCACAGTTCAATGCGGCTTTCTGGATGACAGACCGGGGAATTGAGCTTGGGCGACCAAGGTACAGGCACCAGACGCCCTCAAATGCAATGCATGCCCCTAGCAGGTGCAGTCGAGATCGCCGAATCGAAACGTTGTCGTGGTCAGTGCCGGCGTCCTGCACCGGAATCACATCTAAACCCAGATCCGAAAGCAGGCGACACGCCATGCCTGTACAAATCACAAACAGTCAGTGATAGGTGACGCAGAAAGGCTGAGTAGCAGTTGATTGTACGTACCGCAGAGCTGCCACCCAAAGCGTTCGCGCCCCCGAGTGGCCTCGTACTCACTCAGAAGCAAAAATCCTTGCATGGCCGCGGCCGAGGGGTTCGTAAGAGCCTGCGGAATAAGTAGTTTAGCCTGCGCAGAGTATTCTTCGGCTAGCAGCTGAACCGCACTAGATGTGCTTAGACGAGCGGCGCAGGCCAGCATCACCGTTTCTAGAAAAGGTGAATACCATATCAGTGGTTCTGTTGCGCTCTGCTGGGTCCGAAAAGCATGCTCGTCAACCACACTAATCCATAGAGGCTGGTATTGGAAAAACGAGTCCAGTAGCCGGCTTCTCAGATGTGCCGAGTTGATGTCGACGACTATTCCCAGATCCGCAAACGCATCTAGCGGCGTGGAAACCACCTGGTCCCGTGCACCCAGCAGCCGCAGATGCGATTGAGAGGTTGGGCCGAGCACCCCTGGCCGATGTGTCGTGCTCTTCTGGTCTGCATCAGTAGGCGAATCGCTAGACTGTGATTCCCGAGGGCTAACAGTCGGCTCCAGTGGGCACACGCCGCCAGGCTTATCGTGGTTGTGGTCGTTGAATGGCAGCAGCCAGTCCGCAAAAGCGAGGTCAAACACAGGCAAGGGGGACTGAAATCTGCGTGACTATTAGCAACCCCTTGAGCCAACTGCTGCCACATACTACCTACTCCGGAAATAGGCCTGACGCAATATCTTGCGCCACGGCCGCGGATGGAGCTCCACGCAATCCCTCGTCTCGTATGCATGGGTTCTCATTGTGGGAGTTGTTTGGCGCAGACTCAAGCAGCAGACCCTCGAGGCCCCGGACGCGCTGTTCTAGAATTTCAATTTCTTTGCGCGCGGTCAGTCTTCGCCGGTCACTGTTGCGATCCACGATGCAGGGGACGCCCCACTGGCGGCACTGGGTGCACTGGCTCGCGACCGGGGTAGTCTGGGCGTCGCACTGGCCAGGGTATGGGTAATCAGTCAACGCTCATCAGACTTCGTTTTTCACAGCCAATTTACCTTGACCTTGCGACGACGACAGCTTTGACACGCCAGGGAGGCCCGTAGGCGCGGAGCAGCCATGATTGCTGGGATGGAGGTTAGGAAGACACAAATGCGGGGGACAAACTCTCTCCAGTATCTGCGGGGCTGTGAATCCTTCCAATTTGCAGCTGCGGAGTACGTATGCGGCAGCTTGAGTTCAGAGTAACCCATTGAGATCAACTTCCGAGCCAGGGCCGGTTTCACGACCACCTCGTAGAAGGCTTCCAGGGCTACTATTACACGAAGCGCCTCCGGAAAGCATCGCAACAGGGCAGGCTCTAACTTCAGCCGGGAATTGCAACTATCTTTACGAAATCTTGGGCCTCGAACTCGCAACGTGTACTCTTAGCTCTGCACGTTCACCGCGTTGCGATCCAGTCATGCAGAATAGCAGATCATAGCATCAATGTGGAAATATATAGTCGCTGATCGGGAGTAGGCGAAGGTGGTGGGTTCATGCCGAGCAGTGAAGGGGAACTTTGCTGAGCAAATGAGTTTTCAGCGCTCCTCTCCCTGCTTCATCCTTCCTGTCGCACGGACTTGATCACTTGATCACTTGGTATGGGTACCACGTATTCGGTCGCAATGAGGGGAAGACCTCGGGGAAAAGGCTCTCATTATCCGGCTGATCTCCACTCCTGCTTCGGTGAGCCAATCAAGAACATACAACCACGATGAAACCCCACTTCGGCCCCGAATGAGACTGCATTCCCGGCACCGAACGAGGCGACTGTTGATAAATACTTTCAGCGAAAGCATGAGAATATGGGCCGAATCAATCCCCTGTTGGGCAAGGCAAGATGCCCAAACATGAGCTCTACTGCCCCCGAGGCCATCACAATTTACTCTTGATTCAACAACCCTGTGCAGATTTTTTTTAAGGTTTCTACCTAAGCCATCCGGGGCCAGTTACAGGTTGAAAAAAAAAGACCGCGAAACGGCTTGCCAAGACCTTGTTGATCTTGATCCCCTGCTACATCAGGCAGCGGTAAATCGAGGGCCGGATATTCCGGGCCAGCAAGAATTACCCCGAGAATGGCCCGCTTTGTCATGCAATTGATGTAACTATGCGGCGAGCTCGTTTAATCATCTTCTCACAACTTCTATTCTGAGAGTTTCTTGGGCGATTATCCCAGGTAGAAGCATTTCATCTCCCTCAGGTCTACTCGGACGTCGAACATGCACTTGAATCTTTCCGGGTAAGCTGGTCCAGCCGAACAAAGCCCCGAATGTGTATTAAGTCCGGGTATAACTAGGGTTGCGTTCGTAACAGGCGCTGGCGGTAGTATTGGCCAGGCTTGTATCCTTCAGTTTGCCCGTGAAGGCGTTCAACGCTTGGCTGGCCTAGACCTATCCCTCGAAGGCCTGAAGAGCACAGAGTCGCTCGTACTCGAGGCGTTTCCGAACGCCCAGTTTCTGCCGTTGCAGGTGAACCTGGCAGTTGAGAAGGAGGTTGAGGGAGCGTTCAAAGAGATCCTTAGAGTCTTCGGGCGCATTGACTATGCGGTCAACAATGCAGCGGTACCAGGCCCCTTCCGACCAACTGCTCAGAACACCCAGGCAGATTTGGACAAGGTTCTTGCCGTGAACCTGAAAGGGCTGTGGCTCTGCGAACGTGCCGAGGTGAGGTTGATGGAGAAGCAGGATCCGCCTCTTTTCGAATTGAAAGACTTCCGGTTCGTTCCGTATCTCGCTTAACCTCGTTATGCATTGCTAATCGAGTATATTGAAGACCGCGGGCAAGAGAGTCGAGAGGGTCCATCATCAACGTATCCTCAATCTTGGGCGTCGTAGCGATGCCTGAGAACAGTCTCTATGCCGTTTCCAAGCACGGTTGGCATCCGGTCGAGCTCTCAAATAATCTGGCTAATCACGCGATGCAGCCATTCTCGGCTTGACGAAGACGGATGCCCTTGACTACGCCAAACTCGGGATCAGAGTCAACGCCGTATGCCCGGGGTAAGATGCATCATTTTAGTGGCTAATCCCCAACAATAGCTGACGACTGCTAGCTTTGTCGATACCCCACTGATGACGCCTGAAATTCGAGACTTCGTATGTCTCGAGTCAACCTTGGATATTGGCAAAATTCCAGCTCGTACTAAGTTCTGATTAGTTGAAGCCCAGCATTGACAAAACCCCAATGGGCCGTCTTGCGCTCCCAGAAGAGATTGCAGATGCAGTTGTGTTTCTTGCCAGCTCTAGATCAAGTTATATGACTGGGGTTACTATGATAGTATGTCCTCTTTACCCCCCAATTCTATTCTGCCAACTCGCCAGATTCTAACGAATTAGGTTGACGGGGGATATACGATCCACTGAGGGACTTGGGTTCGTTACTTTGAAAAGGAACTCTCTGCCGAATGTGTCACATCTGTATCTGAATCTATGAATTTGAGGAAAAGACTCCATAACAATCCATGGCTGAACAAATCTAGTAGACCTGGTACAACCAGGAGCCTTGTTGTGCATACCCATGTACCCATGTACCCATGTAAACAGCGAATGTGTTGCGGAGAAATGGCTTTGGACGTTGGAAAAGGAAAGAAGAAAGGGCTGAGAGAATGTTCCTAGGCCAATTCTACCAAAGTAGTATACATAATTAATCATGACGAGAAATACCAGGCGACCTGAGTCCGTTAGTGGTTCGATGGTCATGGCTTAACAAGCGATAGATAATATTAAGCACTCTAGACTACTCCCATCGAGCGAAGGACCTCTTCGCTTCTTCCATTTCCCTCTGGATAGTAGCTGCATGAGCCTTGCTTCTGACTCTAATGCTGGCCTTGAAGGGCAGCGGGGCATGGAGGAGGCCCATCTCGTAGGCATCCGGATCGAGCGGTATTTTCTCCCCTGTCTGCGGGTCAATTGGCTCGCAGATTTCAAATGCCCAGAGCAATTTAGCAACCATGCGCCATTGATTTCGCTCCGCCAGATGAATTCCAGGGCACATTCGCCGGCCCGCGCCATATCCATAATGATGTATTGGGGCGCAATGTCAGCAGAGGACTGTCCGGAGTGAAAGCAGTACTTATCTCGGTCGTTATAATCTGGACTCCCTGCGTAATCGTTGGCTAACCGTGGATGCTTAAGGAACCGGTCGGGATTGAAGGTCTCCGGGTCCGTATACCCAAGCCGCTCCGAGTGGTGAATTGCCCAGAGAGGAATCAGGATCATTGACCCCTTGGGGATCAACATTCCCTCATATTCGTCCTCTTCTGCATTCCGATGAGGCAGCCCGGTTGATATCCTTGGTCCTGTCAGTCGATGAGGTACGCGTTTGATCATGGTCTGAACTTGACTCACACTGGACGGAATCTCATCCCCTCCTTCACTATACAATTGACATAGGGCATGGTATCAAAGTCTGTCCACGTCGGTGACCTCAACAAAAGAAAAGATTAGTTTGCGCTCTGCGCCCAAATCCATTTCTCTCTTACCTGTCTGTCCCACAAATGGGGTCGATCTCCTGCCTGGCCCTCTCCTGGATCGTCGGGTTTCTGGCGAGTGCAAGAACCACAGTTAGCAACGACGAAGAGGTGGTTTCAGCCCCTCCCTCAACCAATTCTCCAAGGAGCATGTCGAAGGCATGCTGAGTGAAAGGGGACCCTTTAGCCTCGTATTCGTCAAGCAGTTTATCCGCAATGCAATCGCGCTTGATGCCTCGCTTGCGTCGGTCTTCAACAAACGCCCGGGCCTCGCCCCATATCGCATCCATTGCCTCTCGAGAAGCCAACGCGCGCTTCTTCCAGTAGCTGAATCGGGTGGGCCAGTACTTGAGGAACGGAAATTCATCAACGGGAGGGTTTGCGCCTGGTTCGAGTGCTTCGCCAAACTATGTCCAAGGTAAATCAGTCATGACTGACAGCACGAAGTCTGTGGGTAGTAGTACCTTTGCCAATGCGGTATAGACACACTAATGTCGTCATTAGCCTCAGATAGCTTCTTGGGTGATTCTGGCATGTTCCCAATAGCGACACTTACATGACCCCAAAATGACTCATAGGTGGCCCCCCTTTGTCCGTAGATAAAGGTGCATGCGATTGAAGCGGTGACCCGCCTTAAATGTCTGTAAAAGTCGTCTGGGGTATTCACGATATCGTAGACAAGCTGTGTTATCCTAGACCGCACCTCATGTATTAGTACCCGCACATGGAGACAGGAGGTGGTTATACGTACTCGCTTTCTTGGATGGGGGCAAGCTTCTCATCAATCACACGCGGCTGATAACGGGAAATCGAGAGTCAATGAACCACCTCCCGGAAACCGAAAGGGTACACGTACGGACAAGTTGTGTGTGGCCACTTTCCTCTTCAGTCGCGTCAGTGGATCCCCTGACGAGACAACCATATGGTCACCAAGGGTCAAAAGCTCCCCAATATAACTGTGCGGTCGGTCCGCGTATAGAAGACCCTTTTTATCAACAAGTTCATGCACGGCTCTCCTATCGCAGAGGACGATGACATTGTTCGGCCCGAATTTGAGGGAGAAGACCCCTCCGTACTGGTTGCCCCAGTCCCGAATCCTATGCACACACTGGTTACAAGAGCATCGGGAGAATGGGACAATTCCACTCACTGCTTGTAGAGACCTGTTACCGGGATCTGATGCAGATTGCCCAGTATTGGAAGGGTTGGAGGCCCTGGTGGCATCCGCGAATCTCTTCTGCCCATGCGAAGCAGGCGAAAGAGGCCATATGCAATGGCACCGTAAAGCGTAAGATATATTGCAAGCGCCATGATTCGTATTGGATGCTTAGCTCCAGCTATGCCTCGCTACTGTCGTCTCACGGCGGCTTTAAACCATGTCAAGGGGGTTAGGTTCTCCACCACCAGCGTACCCACGCATCATTGTCAAGCAGTTGACGTATCTTCGGTCGCACTATCTTCAGCTGTCCTGTGTTGCACGCGCTATCATGGACCGCACCATTTTCGGGCGCAGTATCTTCGGACCAATATCCCCCTCCCGCGGCGCCGGAACGTGTAACCCCCGGTTGGGATGTCGTCACCGGCGGCGAGGAATCAGGGGAGTATTTGAATACAGCTGGGATGGCCTCTTCTTAGATGGCTGGAGCCAACTAGTTTCACCCAGCCCTGAGCCCAAGTTACTGCACAACCTGAATCAATACGTGATGTCTGACGACAAGTTTTTCAACGAGGTACGCTTGCTTGAAGCGATTGATTAGTCCACGAGCTAACCCATATGTTCGCCAGAACACCCTCACGACAGTGCAGGCATTGTGGGACAACCTTAGCTACCCAAAGAGCGAAGTAAGTACCATCAATCCCATACATTCCACACGGTGGCCCATTCTGACAGTAGCGAAACCCCCTAGGATCATGCACCGGAGCTCCTGAAGGAGGAGGAAGAGATTCTCGAGTTCTACAAGGGCTGGGCAAGATGTTTGAACCAAGAATTCAACAATGACTCTGAGAGCGGCAAACCCTTCTACGCGATTGACCAGGTCGTCACCTTCGACCTGTTCGGGTTCACCGGCCGAGGCGACTTCAAAGAGCACTTTGAGAAAACATTCCCCTACTTCTCCAATGCGACGGTCGACTACAAGGACCTCGAGGTGTTTGCGACGTCCAAGACGTCGGGGTATTCGACAATGGTTCAGCGGCTTCGCGGAAAGTCAAAGGACGGCAAGGATTTCCAGATGAGCTACCGCGTTACCGGCCTCTTGGCTAAAAAGAATGGAAGATGGCAGTGGGTTCATGAGCATGTCTCGTTCCCTGTGAACATGGCGACTAAGGAGGCGGACTTCACATCGTCTATTGATCCTAAAGAGTCGTTCCATTTCTGACCATGGATGGCAATAGCTGCGGGAAGTCTCATTCCCTTGTCCTTCATAGAAGGCTCTGGTAGGACACATGGCCCCTTTCATGTATCTAGCTTTGATAGCTAGATCTCTCCCAGATAGCTTTGTCCATCACACACACATGCATGCATTCGCCATGGCTGAATTCTCTCCTGGTCGCAGACCTTCCGACATTAGCTTGGCTCTGACGCCCGGCCAGATAGTTTTGCGTAGTAACATTGGTATATAATGATGCTCTGTTTCACTTGTTGTGGTACTCTAGCCGCATACGAGGTACTTTACTTGGTGTTAGGAAGTGCCCACTACCGAGCTGATCCTGGATCGACCTTCCTATCGGTCGCAAAACACGACGCTAGGTGCATAAACAGCGATGTAGGTATTTGCAAGACATTCAAAGCTAACACGCTAGACCTCCGACTTGACCAGGACCATATTACGACCCGGCTGCTACTAGAGACATGACATGTCAGTTGCAAGATTGGTTGATGTTGACAGGGCAAAGAACACATATGATGCTGCACTAGTAGCTAGAGTGACTGCTGGAGTTATCGCCCGAGGATCGCCTTCATCGCCTGCAAAAGTCGTATCGCACACGCGCCCTCAGAGCTGGTCGGCACCGACTGTGCCCTCCAGCCAACAACGCGGTCTGGCCTCACGACGACTGCTCCGTCCTCGCCAACCCCCCGTAGGCGCTCCCAGTCAAAATAAATGTCCTCCCATTCCTGCCGGAATCCAATGGAATATACATTGATTGGGAACCCCAGCTCCGCAGAAACCTCTTCGGCTGCACTCCTCCACGGACCCCCGCCAATACCCGTGAACAATGTAAACACGCCGTGTCCAGCAAGATCAATTGTCGATACTGGCTCGGTTGGCACCGCCTTGTTGAGCCACACGTGCGGTAACCGGCATCCAGGGTACGTGGTAGGCTCGTAGTACAACACCTCGTCTTCTGCGGCTCGTCCAAAGCGTTTGTATGGCAGACCTTCCTCACTCGCGTAGATACCCGGGCCCCTATAGACCTGGCCCATCTCGATACCGAGGCCATGGAACTCCCGTGAGCTTCGAGTAACCGCTTTCTGGAAAGCCACACGACGGGCACGCCCTTTGGGAGAGGGCTCGGTGAGCTCGGACAAAGCCTCTTGACGAGCCTGAAGTTCGTTTGGTAGGGTCCCCAAGGCCTCCCATATATCGAAGTGGTCACGGAACGCCTGGTTAGCGCGAGTGATGATCGAGTTCCCAACTGGCTGCCGCTCAATGCTATATGTATCCAACAGAGAAGGTGGGGCCAGGCCCTTGTGGACATACGCGACCTTCCACGCCAGATTAAATGCATCCTGGATACACGTATTCGAGCCAAGGCCATTCATGGGTGGATGTCTGTGAACCGCATCTCCCAGGCAAAAGCTGGAGGACATTGTCAGTCAGTTCTCGTATTAGATTAGGGTTTGGCTGGAGGCCACTCACACATTTCCGTCGGAGTATTTCTCGGCGACGACCTCGTTGATGAACCATTTGGAAATGTCTAAGATCTCTGCGGGTGTTTCGTCACCAATAAAATCTCTGACGCGGTGCAGATACTCTTCCTTGGAGGGCTGAATGTTGATATCACAGTCTCTGGTGGGGAGGAGAATAAACATCCATTCGTTCCACGGCTTCACCATGCGCACGATCCCCTGCCAGCCGAATAGTGGGTGTTCCTTATCTGGCTGCATAACCCAGTGCAGGTTTCCTCGGCGAGTATCGACCAGATGTGAGAGATCGGCCTTGACCAGGACGTTGATTGCTAGTCCCTGACTTGGTTTGATTGAAAGAGGTAGGTCCAGCTGCTTAACAACCTGACTCCTCGCACCATCAGCGCCGAAAAGGTACTTGGTCCGTATCTTGTACTGGAGCAACGAAAGCTTGTCATAAACCGTGGCGGTAATAGTGCCATCGTGACTGCTCTCAAACGACAATAGTTCTGTGTTGAACCGGGTGACAAATCCACGTTGCGTTGCATGTCGCACGAGAACTGGCTCCAACAGCGTTTGAGGGAGGTCAACTGGAGAACAGGGACTGGCTTTCTCGTAGTCGCCCTGCCACACGGTTAGCCTACACGGTACCCTATGTCAGAATAGATCCAAGGACCACTTGCCTTACGGTCCGGCGCATGGCCCCAGGAGTGAATCCGAGCATATTCTTCGCCCGCCATACTATGACACCATCGTGTGTGGATCATGCAGTGCCCCTTGGAGGAAAGTTCATGAAGTTCCTTGTCAAGTCCAATGTCGCGCAAACACTCTGGGCCATAATTAGCCTAGAGCTGGTTATATGGAGCAAGAGGAGGCAAAGCAGACCTAAGGCTGCCATGTTGGTGATATGCGCCCGGGGCGTATTGGCTGTCGCTGGGGCAGCACTTATTATCACCCCCGTGAAACCTTCAAATGGTGAGTGGAAAAAGGGACGGAAGGAGGTTATGAGCATAATTGCCTACCATAACTCGCCAAAAAGCAGGCAAGGGAGGCTCCTGCAGGCCCAGCTCCGACGATGAGGAACTCGGTTTCGACCTCTCCGGGCACTTGTCCCGTCGAGGATGGCCTCATTTGCTCATCGAGCGCACCAGTCGGACTACCCACCCCCTTAATCCCGATGGTTGCGATGGGAGCCATGACGCGGGTTGTGCTTGCTGGGCGTGCAGGCCTTTTGAAAGATGAACGGTTGGTGTGGATGTAGCGGGGTTCTGACCGGGATATGCAACACTGCCTTTGTACCGCGATCCCTCTATTTGTCAAGCAATGCTAGTCAGATATAGCTGCAGTTCTGGTGTACAGCAAGCCTGGTCTCCAATCGCTGTTATGCGATTCGGAAATCTCCCGAAGATACCCCGACCACCACACTGTCCATCATACAACCAGCGCCACCCCGTTTGCAGATCACATTCTCATTGCCCTGAGGATAGCCCGACAGCTGGCCTGTCTGAGAGACCCGGAGATGCGGATATAGGGGTGGTTCATTAAGCAGCACTGAGCCTTGCGACATCGCGAGGGCCGAGTAGGTTGCTTCCATCAGCCCACAATCTCAGTCAGCCCAGAAACCCCCGTTTTCTTCCCCAAAGCATCGGTATTCCATTTGAGACCATGGCTCCGAAGATCCAACTGGTGCGCATTGCCCATGTGTTCTACACGCATGAGGACATCGACCGTGCCCGTAACTTTCTTGCGGACTTTGGAATGCAGGAAACGAAGCGTGTCGGAGACGACTTCTACTTTCGCGGCACTGGCCCAGAGCCATTTGTCTACTGCGCCCGCAAGGGCCAGCAGGACGAATTTGGTGGTGCTGCATTTGTCGTCGAATCCGAAGCCGATCTGGCATCCGCCAGGTCATTGCCAGGAGCCACCGACATATATCAGCTCACTGAGTCGCCGGGAGGAGGAAGCTGTGTGACCTTTTATGATCCTGTCGACAAATTTCCCATGCATCTGATCCACGGCCAGACACCCAGGGACCATGTGGAAACACGCACCCCCTTGGATTTCAACTTTGTCAGTTTCAGCATGGGCTCTTGCGTTTCTCTTGACTACTGGCTGATTCGTTCTCCTGCTCAGCCCGAGGAAAAACATCGCGCTGGCAATAAAACCCAACGCTTCGAGAAAGGTACGTGAGTGTGGGGGATCTCACCTGCAGCCCTTCCCTCCTTCTCACAATGATGCAGGGCCTGCACCGGTTCACAAGCTCGGGCACTTCGGAATGTGTGTCACGGACTTTGCAAAGGCATACCAGTTTTACATCACCCACTTCAATTTTAAAGCAAGCAATGTACGTTTTACCCAGGTGGCTCCTCAGTTGAGGGTTTCGTCTGAGTCGAAACAGGTGGTCCATGACGATACTGGGAGGGACATCACCACGTTCCTCCATCTGGACCGAGGATCGGAGTTTGTTGATCATCACTGCTTTTTCTTCTTCGAGGGACCCAAGTCCCATGTTCACCACTCGTCCTTTGAAACGCACGATTTCGACACCCAGGTCCTGGGCCATGACTGGCTCCGCCACAAGGGCTATCAGAACTGCTGGGGCGTAGGACGGCATATCATGGGCAGCCAAATCTTCGATTATTGGTATCCTCTGGCTGTAGGTTCTTTTTGGATTCCGGGTTAACCTTGTAACAGGTTCGACACCTCTGGTTTTATCCTGGAACACTATGTCGACGGGGACTTGGTCAATGATGCTAATTCCACGGAGAGAGAACTTGCTCAATCGGGAAATTTGCATGTTTGGGGTGAGTTGGCCGCACAGTGATGATGACATTTGGAAATGCTAAGGGGACTCAGGGCCTGACCTTCCTCCAACATTCATGCAGTGACTTTTACCGCAAAGACCATATTGATACAAGGACTATCGTATATATTGCAAACAGACACTCGATCTATCTCATTTCATGGATATAACCCAGTCCAATACTTCCAAGAATATGATTCTGTGCTTTGTGAGAGTATATGATAGCAACTTCCTTGTCTCCGGATGAGTCAAATGTATCGCTCGAGCACGAACTCCCTACCGGAGTCACCAAGCGAGCCGCATATCTCACAGTAAATACCTGGCGTCGCCCTGGTAATCCGGCAGTTTCTGTCCGCTGCCAGTTGTGATTAGGTTGATCCAGCCGCGTTGTGGAACCTCCCAGGCCAAAGGCACGAATTAGTCCGAGGTTGAGGCGAGATTCTTCCGTAGCAGGAGTGACTCGGCTTCTGTGTAGCAAATAGCCCGATCCTAGGCAGCTTATGCAATCGTCAAAGTCAGTCTCGGGGGAATGGCAAGCTATGAGCCAGTAGTACTCTACCGCAAACTCCCGTTGAATCCCCCGGCAAGCTGGACATTGAGCCCAGACCACAGCAGAAAGCAGAACCTTTTCTACAAGCAATCACCATTATGCGAACCGATTAACGGCACTAGCCTTGTTCATCGTCGCCGCTGGTCATTACCGCTCAGTATGGTGGATCTCGAAATCTCTGCCCCGACTGCCAGTCAATCCCCAGCGGAGCTCTATTCGGTTCCAGGAACCTACCAGATGGGGGGTAAAGTCTACGTATGCCCAGCTGAGACGTCAGGATTATGTTGCTATCCGCTGACCAGTTCCCCACTAGCCTCCTGACTCTATATTCGCAACCGTCTGCTTCACTGCCCTGACTAGCATCATTCTCGCTGCTTATCTGCGCGGAGCCTGGCCAAAATGCCGAATTTTCAACGTAGGGAGAGACCGCGGAATCTGCTTAGAAGCAAACAGCTCGAAGAAGGCCGCTGGCAGGTGCATCGTGCAGCGCATGGACGCCACAAACAAAGACCTCGTTGTCTTCTTTGGTTCACAAACAGGTAACTCGCAAGGTCTCGCTGAGCGACTCGCGAAGGAGGGCCATTCCCGTTTCGGGCTACAAACCATGGTGGCGGACCTGGAAGACTACGATTATGAGACGCTCGTCGACTTTTCCCCGGATAAGGCTGCCGTCTTCTTGCTTTCTTCATATGGTGAAGGCGAGCCAACGGACAATGCGATACAGTTCTTTGAGTTTATCACCTCCGAGGAGACCGAAGGTCGCCTTGGAAACATGCGATATGCAATATTCGGACTTGGAAATAGTACCTACGAACATTACAACCTGGTCGCACGAGAGGTGGATGCTGCCCTGTCACTTCGTGGTGCGAGGCGAATGGGGCCTGTTGGCGAAGGTGATGATGCAGGAGGATCAACAGAAGACTCCTTTCTCAGCTGGAAAGACGAGTTTTGGCAGGTTTTGTCGAGTGTAATGGAACTTCGAGAGCAACAGATACAGTGCGAGCCATCGTTTACCGTGTCAGGCGCCAGTGCGCAATCCGCACGCGTGTTTCTGGGTGAGCGCAGCGTAGATGAGCTCAACGGGATTCAAACCACCCCCAGCGGCCGTCACAACCCCTGCGTGGTTCCAGTCAAGGAGTGCTCTGAGCTCTTCCGTTCGCCAGGGCGCAACTGCCTTCACGTTGAGCTGGATCTTTCCAGTTCTGACCTGGCATATGAGACTGGGGACCATGTCGCAATATGGCCCATGAATTCGAACGCAGAAGTTGATCGTTTCTTGCGGGTTTTTGGCCTGATGGACAAACGACATGAGATCATTCATATCTCGGCGCCGGACGGCGTTTCCCAGCTGCCAATCCCGACGCCCACAACCTACGATGCTGCTGCACGGTATTACCTTGAAATCGCAGGCCCCGTCTCCCGACAGTTCCTCCAGACTTGTACTCGATTCACCGCGGATCAGCAGCAAAGGGAGGCCCTTGCCAAGCTCGGTGACGACAAGGATTACTTTGCAGAACTGGTCAGCTCTCGAAGGCTAAATATAGCGGAGCTGATAGAGACAATCAGTCCAGGTAATCCTGCGTCCACTATCCCGTTCGCCATTCTCATTGAAGGCATCCGGGCGCTCCAGCCTCGCTACTACTCAATCTCATCCTCTTCACTTGTTGAAAAGGAGCGGGTCGCGATTACCGCAGTAGTTGAGTCCACCAAATTGGACGGGCGATGGTTCAAAGGCGTGGCAACCAACTATCTTCTGGCACTGAAGCAACAGATATGCGGGGGAAATCCAGGACCGGGGAACGCTACCCATGCTCTTTCTGGGCCTGGCGACAGGTACGCACTCAGTGTGGCCGCTCACATTCGCCAATCGCACTTCAAGCTTCCAGCAGATATCTCTCGCCCTGTGCTCATGGTGGGCCCTGGAACCGGAGTTGCTCCTTTCCGAGCATTTGTCCAGGAGCGAGCGGCGCAGGCCAGTGCCGGTCTGTCACCTGGAAAGATGGTCCTCTTCTACGGCTGTCGCACACAGAACGAGGATTTCGTCTACGCGGAGGCATGGAAGGTATGCCACCATATGGAGGAAGGTCTTTGAGCTGCCGAGAACAGTTACGCTTACTAGTTGTTGTAGGAGTGCCAGCGACAATTAGGCCCGCTGTTCACGATGCACACCGCATTTTCTCGACAGAGTACGGAAAAGGTCTATGTCCAGGATAAATTGATGGAATACGCGCCCACCGTCCGCTCTCTCCTGGTGGAGAACGGAGGCCATGTCTACATATGTGGCGATGCGAGAATGGCGCGGCAGGTCCAGGCCGTTCTATGCCGAATCCTCCAAGGAAGCACAATATGCGAAGAAGCAGGCGAGACGTTGGTCAAGAAGCTCAAGGCTACTGGGCGCTACCAGGTACTCCAATTTCCTCTTTGCAATCCGCCCTGCGAGCGATCTGACTAACCGTTCAACAAGGAGGACGTATGGTGAAAACATGCTGAAGGTGTGGAGACGGAGGTTCAATCTTGGTAAATGTCGGTGTAGTGCTACGCGGTATGCAGATATCTATATATATTCCAGTGACAATTCTTTATGTGAACTCAGAATCCCACCGCTGGCGGCAAGCAGAACTTGAAAAAAAAACCACCTATTGCTATATATACCTAGATACTAGCAATCACCATCCACTCCTTAATGATCTTTAGCCCAAGGGCGTTCTTGTGCTATTTCCGTCGAACCACGTATGGAGTCGCTCAGCTCCTGGTCGACGACAAATCCAGGTGCCCGACGAAGGCTCTTGAGAGGTGGACCTCAGTCTTAGTTGATATTTCGTTTGCTCTCGCCATTAAACCACGAAACGCGCTCGAGGACTCCAAAGCCTCGTAGTGCTCGGGGGATTTGGCCCTGGGGCCTGTAAGCTGCTGCAGGTATATGAATTGCGCGTAGCATACCAACCGGAGCCACAGGGTCACCATTCTCTCATCCTTCACCTCTTTGAGAATGCCGAAGCTCTGCGCCGAGTGGGTAAAGTCCTTCGCGGCGGTCCCAAGGGTGGCAATCAAGTCTGCCCTCGTAGTTTCGCTGTCAGCCCAAAAGTGGATGGCGGCGACCAGGCTGGTTGTGGAGTCTCGTTCGGGATCCTCTGCGCGCTTGAGCCAGCCACCGGCCCAGTCATAGTGATGCAAGTCGTAATCGGGGCTTGTCAGCCCTTGCTGCGTTCGGAGGAGTTTATCAGCATCAACAAGAGCCATCTCCCGCTTGAATACATCCGTCGACACATGTCCAACAAAAAAGCCCACAGGATGGGTGTATCCTTCGAGCCCCCAAAGGGTATCAGGCTCGCCACCGAGGTCCTGTCCCCAGTAATACGAGTCACCTAAGCGCTCAGTGGCGGAGACGTTGCACAGGTGAATGAGACGCTCCTTCCACTAGTAATAGAGTCAGTGTGAAAGTTGCGTACAAGGGAAAATTCGAATATACCAGTGGCAGCGCTCCGGTGCGTCCAACAACACGCGCAATGACGATGAATCTGGGACATTCCATTTTCACAGATATGGCCGGGACCTGTGCCAATCTCGGCGATACTGGGTGACAGAAATACGTCTCCGGCAAGACGCTGACTGCAGGGAGAATTGGCCCGAGAGCCTATAGACCGAAGATGCTCCGGGTAGGTTAGTCCACCAGCCCCGTCATCCGCTGCTCACTTCTCTCCTAATAACGTCGGGGATTCCCCTGACTCAACGAGAGGAGACATTACTGTGTGCATTGGCTCGCAGCGTGCAGAAGCACACGTCCGCGCAATGGCCCCTACTTGGACACATCTTGTCCGCTTCGCCGCCGAGGAGGATGGCTTACCGCATCTTGGCCAAGTGGACGCTGAGGAGTTTCCCGACGTCGGGTTAGCGATGTTTCAGGGCCAGAAAATCTCAGCGGCAGTCATCGACGGGACCCCTTTTGACGGCATTGTGACAGACAGAATTCTCCACGTCGCAGAGGTGATAACCCCACAGATCGAACCACAAGCCGTAGGCAAGACTAATGCATACTCGAACAGTTGTTGCCACTCTTCACTGCCGACGAAGTGCCTATCATCAAGTGCATGGGACTCAACTACCGGGACCATGCCCGCGAGGCCAATATGCCGATTCCAGACGTGCCCGTACTATTCATCAAGCCGAGAACCGCGCTGAACGGCCCTGCACCGGCTCAAATTCCGATTCCCCGCATTTCCCAGGATGGGACTGCGGATTACGAGGCCGAGCTTTCCTTCATCATATCCAAGACTGGCAGGGACATTCCAGAGGAAGAAGCTCTGGGCTACGTCTTGGGATACACGGCTAGTAATGACGTTAGTGCCAGGGCACAGCAATTCAAGAATAGCCAGTGGTGCTTCTCTAAAGGTCCGCTTTCTCGCCCTTGTGTACATCGATTGTTCTGCCGCCTGACATATAAGCTGCAGGGTTCGACAAGTCCTGTCCTCTGGGGCCTGTCCTGGTTTCCTCCGCCGCGCTGGGTGATCCGCATAATCTGCGCATCAAGGCTGTCTACAACGGGCAAACGGTGCAAGATTCGAATACGAGGTCTGTGGTGCAATTCAAGCTCGCACGCCGAATGGGAAGCTGACATTGAAGGCTTGCGACCAGCGAAATGATCTTTACTATTCCGCAAATCATCTCGTTTCTCTCTTCGGGCACGACTTTGGAGCGCGGGACTGTCATCATGACGGGCACCGGCCCCGGTATTGGCGCCATGCGTGATCCTAAGGTGGTGTTGAATCATGGCGACGAGATTAGGGTGGAGATTCAGAAGATCGGAACATTGATCAACACGGTACATTATGAGTGAACGAGTCACTTTAGATTATATAGGGAAATAGATGGAAATCTCAACACGATATTCGATTGCTGGCCTGAGCTCTGTTGGCAGAACTCGGCTTTTTGCGGAGCGTCTCCTGATGGCGGTTCCAGCATAGGACCAGGTATGACTTTTGGCGACAGAGCTGGCTTAGATTTGGCGAGAGGCAAGAGGCAACTTTAGCAATAAGACGTGGTTAACACTACTATGACCATACAAAGCCAGGCCTGGAAGTGGAATCATTGGTCCCGCAGGCAAATAGGTGCAATCCCGAACCAAAGAAAGATACGATACGTAGCACTACACTTTCGCGTCAATAGGGTCAATACATAGAGTGCCCCGATAGTAAGCCGTGAATATTAGTGGAGAAATCGAGAGACAGGTCGTTGCCAAATTCCAGGTCGCCGGCCAGGAATCGAGCGAACGAAGCTTCCGGATTTGATCTTGGGGAGAGCAGAGAATCGAAAAAGTCGGTGGATGGATCGCGTGGGGCTTGGGGGTGATTGCGTTCTCTGCTTTCGGTGGCATCGGAACCTCGAAGCAGCAGGCCATCCAGTGCCCAAAGATCATTCATGCTGGACGAGCCCTGGGTGAATGGCAAGGCAGGAGATGTGGCGTCGGAATCTGAGAGATCGGATGCAGGGCAATAAGCGCCGGGCCCTGAGGTGATCATACTTATTGGGGAAGGATGAGCAGCCAATGCGTCGATTGGTTTCGTATTGCGGACACCGGAGATGCCGCGGCCGAGTATGGGCCCCACGGACGCTTCTGTACAGTTGACAAACCCAGGGAGTTTGCCGATGGTTCCCAGCGGGTTGGAAGCCTCAGCGTCAGGCGGTGCCTGTCTCGATTGGGCTGCGCCTGAAGTGTCCGAGAGCCTGTCCATGCGGCGGTTGCAAGAGTCTTTGGCCCCGCGATATCGTCCAAGCTGCGTTGCGAGAAATTCCAGATTCTGCTCCATGGCTGTATGGGTTTGCCACCAGGAGACGCATTGTTTGTACACCATGTACAACACTTCATACTTGGATCTCATGAAGGCGCGCTGTGTTTTACCCTGATCGAACTCCTGTCGAAATACCTGGACTGCAGCCGCCAGCCAGATGGTGCTGGATAAAAAGGGATTGATAAAGCGAACGTGGTCATCACAGCTTCGGGTGACAATTGAAAGGATATTGTCGGCTGCTTCGAAGTACTGGGCCAGAGCCAGGTTGTCAGCTTCGAGCGCCCCTTGGTAGAGGGGGGGGATCGACGTTTCGACTTCTGCATGCCCACGATTGACCAGTGAGCCAAGACACCGAAAGACTTCGTAGCGATGTATCATGAGTTTGGCCAACTGCACCATGACGTAGATGTTATAGATGGCGCAGTGGTGCTGCCGGATGGAGGTGAGCTGACCCGGCGCGCGGGCCTCGAAGGTGAGGTACTGGTTGCGATATCGAAGCTTTTCGGGCAGGACGGACGTGAAACACTGCAGGCAATTTGCGAGAGTCCCCAACTTCCGGGCTGCGATGTCGGGCACTATTTCCGGACCTGTAGCAACTCTGGGGCCTGCATCTGTTCCGACCTCTGTTTGACGACAGGGAGCACGAGGTGGGATGCTTCGGGGACTCGAAATCACCTGGGCCTGCTTCATAAACGAATTCACAACCAGGAACCAAGCTTTGGGCGAATGATTACCACTGCGATGCAGGGCCTTCCATCGACAGATCGGATCTTGCTCCATGAAGCAGCTGGGCTGCGGCTGGTCATGGAACCAATGCTCGTCCGACACAGGCAGCAGCGTCTCCACTTGCGACCAATCGATTGCAGTAGGTGTACGTCGAATGGTACTGGCGAAGACGTCCATTTCCCAAATTGCCCACCAGACTCGTCTCTGCTCCTCTTTCCAGGACCATTGCTGCACCTCGAGGTTGTCACCACCGGTCGGGCTGGCGTCGACTAGGTGCAGGTTCAGCTCATAGGCCAATCGAATGCACGTACCGAGCGATCTCCACGCCTTCCCTCGAACACCTTGTGTGAGCAGAAGATGGGTGGCGATGGTTAACGCCTGAATGATCCGGAAGGAGGGTGGTTCGTCTCCGCACTCGGCCAATGCGGTATCAGTCAGGGTGAACGCGAGGCCCAGAAAGTACTCGGCGGGGGGGCTGTCTTCATCAGCCCACGTCGCGCACTGTTCCTTAACTTGTTCCGGGCATAATCGGGCAGCATAGGCAGCCATCGCAGCAAGCAGAGCGCTGATGTGCGCGGTTGGGACTCCATCATGCACCTGCTGGGCGAATTTCGGCTCTTGGAACAGGCTTATCGCAACCATGTTGTCGAAGTAGATGTTGACTCTGGAACTACGTCAGTGAACCCCCTCCAGGGGATTAGGTGGAAGAGAACCCCATACATGGTGGCCATGCTGGTTACTGTAACTCCTAGCGCAACACAAGCTTGTTCGAATTTCGTGCAATGCAACTCCCTGCAGGCGGTTTCTGGTGCGGTCGGCTCTTTATTCTCGGGCGACGCCGCTTCATGGGCAGGGTGCAAGATGAAGGAGAGATCATGGATATTCGAACGTGGGTCTGGCGCAGGTTCCATGGTGTTTACGCGATTCTCACTCAGGGTGTCGGCTTCAGTATAGCCGCCTGATGCATCCAGGGTGGGTTTGAACGCAGGAGAAATTCCGCGGGGTTTGGCGCTGGTCTCCAGGCTCTCTCTGCGAGGGTTTGTTTCTGATGGTGTTTCCAACGGTGTTTCCGACCGATCATTGTCTGGTTGTTCGAGGGTTCGCTTGCGAGGCCGCTTCAAGGATCCTCGAGGCGGATGAGCACATCTGGGACTCGGTCACTTTATATAGATATATGAGACTGGTGGCTTACCGAGTTTGGGCCCCGGTTTCAAAGGGCGCTCGGGGTAGCAGCAATCCTGAGACGATTCAAGACAAACCAGGCACTGAGGCCGTTGGCGGTCGCTGGAGTCCTCCATTAGCCCTGCTGGAATGGTCTGCTGACGGTGTTTCGTACCATTTGACCTTGCGCCTATACGTCGCCCATTGTTATCATCGGAATCTTCCATTGGGGGGGCCTTTGCAACATACCGGCGGCACGAATAGCATGCAATGTCCCCCTCTCGCCGGCGCTCTCGGTTGGAGCTTGCCTTGGACCACATCTCCAGGTTGTTGCTCGACTGTCTTCCCCAGATTTGGGCCAGGCGACCCTGTATTATTACGGGGTTGATGATCCTGGGCGCACCAGCCCCGCACTGTCGGGCCTCCTTATCCGACCGGGCCGCAGGATGCGAGACGCTGAATTGCGCCGAAATCACCCCGGATGGGCTGTGTAAATGATGAATGTAATTCCATTGGCTGTTGAACTATCCTCTGCAATTGGCTAGTTTACTCCCACTGCTCCAGGAATTCCAATGCCCCGGCCAACTCTCTCTGCACCGTCGCTGCATGCTGCTCACTTCGCGGCTTAATCTGCACATTAAAAGGCAGCGGTGCTTGCAAAATCCCCGGATTGTATGCGTTTACGTCAAGCGGAATAACCTCTCCAGTGATCGCGTCCACGGGCTCTGAGAATTCGTACGCCCATAGTAACTTGGCTGCGATGCGCCACATGTTGCGCTCGGCAAAATGCACGCCCGGGCAGAGGCGGCGACCGGCACCGTAGCCATAGTGATGTGGATAGACAAAACACAGGTTAGCTAGGGTCCGGTCGAACGGGGTATCTGCTGGGACAGGTGGACTCATCTCGGTTGCTCCAGTCTGGGCTTCCGGCGTAGTCATTTGCGAGCTTTGGATGGTGCGCGTAACGCTCCGGATCAAACGTGTCATGATCGGGGAAGAGTGCCTCTGAATGGTGGATCGCCCAGGTGGCCACGAAGAGGGTCGAGTCTTTTGGGATGAACATGCCCTCATACCAGTCGTCTGTCGTCCATCGTTAGCAACATGAGGGCGAAGGCAGGAGTTCCGGTGGACACCAACCCTCGCGAACTCGGTGAGGTAAACCTGTGACGGCCCTAAGATGGAAGGTTATTCCAGCAGGTGACCGGGGGAGGGGGCCAAGAAGCACTCACACCGGGCGCCATCTCATCCCCTCTTTCACAATCTGGTTGATGTACGGAATGCTCATGAAGTCACTGAAGGTGGGAACCCGGCCCGCATCGCAGACCTTGTCAATTTCGCCACGGGCTTTGGCCTGGACGTGGGGGTATTTGGCAAAGGCCAGAATCAGGGTCAGGATTTGAGCGGCCGTTGTATCAGCGGCCCCTTCCACAACCTCGCCCACCAGGTTGTTGAATGCATGTTGCGACATTGGCCAGCCCTTCTTATCGTACTCGTCCAGCAGGTTATCAATGATGCATTCCCTGCGGACGCCCCTCGCTCGACGCTCGTCCACAATCCGACGTGCTTTCCCCCACATTGCGTCAAACACTTGGCCAGCTGCAATTGCACGCCGTTTCCAATGGGCGAACGGCTTGGGGATGAGCCTCAGAATAGGATACTCGTCGACGGGTGGATTAGCGCCCGCCTCCATTGCCTCAGTCCATCTATCCATAACATCGTAGACAACCTGATCAATGGTTAGTTTGCTGGCCGGTCTCAATGCCGGGTTACATGGCTACGTACGTGCCCCCAGAACGAATCAAAAGTAGGACCGCGGTGGCCAAAAGCAAGGATGGAAGCGGAGGACGCCGTGTATCGCCGCACATGGTTGAAGAAGCCACTGGGGTTGCTCAGAAGGTCGTTCAGAAGAACCGTTGCTCTGCACACCGATGTTCAGTAGGGCACGAGATGTGCAGGAGGAATGCACATACTCTGCTTCCTGAACGCGGAAGTGCTTCTCGTCCAGGTTCTTGGGAGAGAAATTATGCGAAATGACTTTGCGCTTCTCGCGCCAGATCGGATCCATTTGCTCCAGCGCAATGTGGTCGCCCTGCGTCAGCAGGCGACCGACGTAACTGGGCGGCCGGTCGGAGTAGATGGCTCCCTTCTTGTCGAGTAGCGCATGGACGGCCTTGCGATCGCACAGGACGATAATGTTGGTGGGCCCGAATTTCAGCGAGAACACTGAGCCGTACTCGGCGGCCCAGTCGCGGAATCTGGGAGTGTGAGCTCTAGAGACATCCACCCGTCGTCGTGGCCCGTCATTTAACACTTACTTTGCGTACAGCCCAGTTGATGGAATCTGGTGAAAGTTACCAAGGAGAGGGACAGTAGGTGGTCCCTTTGGCATACGCGGGTCTCGCCGACCGATTCGAAGGAGGCGATAGACTGCGAACCCCACGATAGCAAGGACAACGGCCCATGTGGCTGGGATCCTGCTCGCAGGCTGTAAGAAGGCTGTAAGAGATTGCATTGTCATAAAACGAAGAGACCTGTAAGGGCGATTTTGACGCCGAAGACCGTATCCTTAAAGAGCTTACAAGCCACGAGACAGCAGCAGGGAATCCAATATAACCAGCATCGCTCCCCGGGGCGTCTCAACCTGACCTGGTCACCAATTCCTCCGGCCCGGGCTATCATCGGGCTATTTCACAGTTCCGGGAGGGCAGCTGGGAGTCGACACGTTGATAGCAGGTGGAAGCCCAAACTCGTAGTCTGGGGTGGATTCGCACCCTGCTGCAGGAATAAAGGACCCGCAGAGTGGAGCTGGATATCGGTTCCTAAGCATGCGGGAGCTTTGGGGTCTCCTCGTCGAGCATGACCATCGTGTCGGTAGCAGCGACGCCACCGGGGCGGTCATACAAACCACGTACACTGCCGAACGCATTTTCGTTTATGTCCTGTGTCAATTGGTGCCAACCATCGCTGCGGCCCCAGTGGTCGATGGGGAATTCGAAAATGGCATTTTCGTCGGTTCGCAGCGTGTCCTGGATGAGGAGGAACAGCTTGTAGTGGTCCGCCCGCCCCCGCGGTTGCTGCAGCGACTGACCCGCAGTGTCGATTTTGGTGAAGTATCGCGTTCTATAGCTGTTTGTAGTGTATGTTGATATCGTGTGGTCTATTTTGACGTGTGACTGTTGGTCCCGTTGTCGCGCAGGGCTGGCACAATGAGGATGTAAAAGGTCGTGGCCCAACTGGTCAAGTGTACGGCCTGACGTGGCCACAGTCAACTTATTCTCGTGAAACCCAGTCACAGAGGGACTGTTGTATTTCTTTGCAAGCGACCAGAGCGAATATATATATATATCAACACATTCAGACCAAACGACCTACATCCGACACTCTCCTCGGCCGCCTACGCATCCCATAGTCGCATTTTGGTAAGCTGATTCGCCACATCCGACGTCCCAAGATCAAAGAAATCATTCAAAATAACAAGCAGATGATCGTCCCCAAATCTCTGCTTCGCATTGGCATACACCCAGTTCAATGTCAACGGATCCGTATTCGCCTTCTGTGCCAGCAGGATCTTGTTGTGGAATGTCACCGCCGCACCACAAGCAACCATGTTCTTGCTCAAGGTCGTCTGGCACTGCAGGTATGTCATGGACGTTCCAGCCTGTTTGTCTCCAGTCATACTTTCAAACTCGGTGATGATGCCCGAGCCATCGGGGATAATGTGCCCCTTGTCGTCGTAGACATCGTAGGGATGGTAACCATCGTCCTTAAATGACATTATGAAGCGTTTGTTTTCCTGACGAAGTGTTTCGACTGGTTTGCTCATCTCGTCGAAGGTGCCAAGTTCTAAAGTTACACCTTTGCTTTTCGCATCGGCAAAGCAATCCTGGATCATTTGCATCACCGCACCGCGCTCCGGGTCATGCTCGCTCGTCTGGTTCCAGGTAAACCAGACAACGACGATCTCATTGGGCTGGGCACACAGGAAATCAACAGCATCCTGGAAGAACGTGCGGATGGGCTGGCCTGGAAGAATGCCGTGGTGGAAGTAGATGTCGTCCAGGCCAGTCAGCTTGCGTATATGCGGTTCGATGCGGGATGCTCGGATTTCGAAGAATCTCGCGCCCATTGCCAGCTGATCACGTACGGGATCCTTCTGGGTGCGCGACGTGCCTTCCATGATTCCGAGAGCCTTTGCTGCGCCAATGGGACCGAGATGGCCCACCCAGCCCAGGGGACCGAGTAGCGGGGTGAGCATCTCGCTGATGAAGGCGGCGGGGCCAATCGTGGCGGCGATCACTTTACAGGTATCCATGTTGTTAAAGCCAAAGTTGTGAGCCATGGGCAGGACAAAGCGATGGAAGGGTTTGTTGGCAGTCTCTGAGCCCGGGGGCACCAGCGACGTCATCCATGAGGAGCGATCAGGGGCGACGGTAACATAGCACTGGTGCGCGCTCGGTAGATCGGCAGTTCCATAGTTGCCAGCATCGTAGAAGGTGTATTGGATGATGAGGCCATCGACAATGGTTACCTTCTGCGCACTAAGATCCTTGCCCATGTTTCCGTCGCCGAGGTTGCCAGTGTAGGCATTGATGTCCTGCCAGCGGTCGACGAGGGTCTTGCCATTGTGAACAACGCGGAACTGGAACTTCTCCGCAGTCCCTCCTTTGACTTTCATCTCTGTGCTGTTCCAGGGGCTCATGCTGGTGCTTGTCGGGGTGGCAATGTCCCCGTGGAAAAGATTGATGCCGTATCTCCAATCATTCCACTTGTCCGCCATGTGAAAGCGACGAATATCCTTCTGGCATTGAAAGATCACGTCAACCTCCGGGTGGTTGATCCACACGGAGCAATGGATGCGCTTTTCGTCCCAGCCGGCCATGGTTCGAAGGATAATGTGAGTGTTTAAGCGGGTGGCAAGTGAGAGGTATTGAAATGGGAATTGCGATAGACGGGCTTCCATACCACCAATATTCCGAGCAGTATATATAGCAGGCAAAGTGGGCAACCGTTGAACTCGTTCCTCGGCAGATACTGCCTGAAGTATGGGTGATGGTCTGGGCACACCTGGAATACGAGGGAGAAGACCCTTTGCAGACAGCTGGACCCTGTGACACCCAGTAAAACATCCTCTTGCCACGGCGCCCGAAAGTCTATCTGAAAGCTAATGGGCTTATCGGACGGCGACTTCAGCTGAAGAAACCCGCAACGTGGTGCTCTGACTGGGCAGTACGCAGACGTACATTGGAGGCTGCATTAAGCGGTTCCTCAAGTTGGTGAGGGACAAGTCCATCCAGTCGGTCTTCGCTTAGAATTGCATTATTCTCTGCTGGGGCTGGAATGGTTCATCTGAAAAGCATCACGTTGCTATTCAGCTGACCTTGGTCCGCAGCGGTTGCTTCAAGGCGAACTCTGTTTCTGTGCCGCTGCCTTTGCTGCGTTTGCCATAGACTCGCTTAAGGTTGCTTCTGGGGACCAGGGAACTGAAGCAGCCAGTAGGGACCTGTCGCTTCGCCTATTGTTACCTTGGGCTGGCCTTAATGCCCTCGCTTTCCATGACCGGAAACTTCCTCTCGAGGCCAGACGGTATCGAGCAGTGGACAAGCGTATCCCACCCTTGGAGCCTGCTTTCTTCCTCGCTGATCGTGGACGGCAAACAAACTCGCAGTAGCGGATGACAACACATTTTTACATAGACCCATCAGGGCATTTTCATACGCATAATCCCTTCAGCTACACAATCAATATGATGACAGAAACATGCCCATAGACCCCATGTCAACAGACCCATTGCCAGTCCCGTCAATACCCCCGCTCCAGGAGACCAGACTAATCGTAAACTCCCACCCCCACGAGGTCCGGAGCCCAGGACGAAAATCCCGCCTGACCCCCCTCATTGCCAAACACAACCTCATTCTCACCAACCCGCCACCCATCAGTAAGCACACCCAACCGTCCCGAATCATACCATCCCTGGCCGGGCCCGAAGAGCTCGCTGTGCTGTCCACTTAGCGGGACCTCCAATCGTACGGGCTCCTCGTTATTCACTCGGATGGTCAGGTTCCGAGAATTCGAACCCCACCCCCACGACGAGCTGAAGGCGACCTCGTTATTGATGTAGTCGATTTCGAGATATTTCGATCCGGAGCCGGTGGACGTGATGTGGAAAAGTGCGGTGGAGTCGGCGTCCAGGTTTCTGAGTTTTGCGCCGGTTGGGACACAGAACAAGTCGGGGCAAGTGTAGGGGGTTGCGTCGCCTGTTAGGGTTGTGTTCTGTGTGGCCGAGTAGTAGGTTGGCTCTGGGTGGGTCAGATGGATGGAGGAGATGGGCGAAGCGCCGTCGATTGTGATCGTATTTCCTGAGCCGGCGTTTAGGGGGATCAGGGCAGAGACGGACGAAGCGCCGGACGGGACAGCGATGGAAACAGGCGATCTGGTGGCGCTGGTCGTGACGGAGATCCTTGTTGCCCTTGACGGCCGGCTGAAGATGATGTTAAGGGTGTACCGGCGACTTGATGTGACGGCGTAGACGGGGGAAAACGTCGTCGATTGCCTGCCCCATTAGCATACCGTCCAAAGCCCAGATTTGGAATATCTTACCCATGCCTGTCCGCGAATATCGCACTCGGATACTCCCCAGCAGACAGAGTGTCACTCAACTCCACCAGCAGAACCCCATGCCCCTCCACACTAGCTGTATACGACGTCTTCACATCCTTCTCCTGTTCTCCACGCCATATATTCCTCAGGCCCCCAGCAAACTGAATGCCAACGTCAGGGAGATCAAGCGTAAGCTCCCTCTCCTCGCCAGACCAATTGATCAACGCGGCAACTACCCTGTTCCCTTCCAACGGGCCCGACCAAACCTCATACCCCCCGTCTGACCATCTTCTCCTTAGCCTCGCACTTTCTCCGATCGCGTCCTGATTAAAGGCGATCACATCCTCGTTCCCCAAAATATCCACTGATTCCGCTCTCATTCCATCCACCGCAGCTCCAATAACCAGCGGCGACTTCAAGATCGCCCACAGCGAAAAATGGGTCTGTTCCTCGGGCGCGCTTAGTACTCCATCCAGTCCAACAAGCAGCATATCCAAATCAGGCCATTGCCCCGGTCCGGCGAAGCCTGTTTGGGGGACGGCCTGGTTCAATGTCCGGAAGATGGACCGCCAGTGGGGGGTGATGTCGTTGCCGATGCGCCACGAGTGGCCGAGGGCTGGCGCCCACAGGGCCGGGAAATCAATGCCCCATTCACAGATCTGGAAGAGGATGGGACGGTCCTGAGATTGGAGATAGCGCGACATGTTTGCAAAGCGTGGATGTGGGGACGTGGAGGGGGCGTAGTTCACGTTTGGGTAGTTCGTCGCGGCATCCGAGTAGCAGTTGTCGTCTGCAATTGTCAGTATACTAAGCATTCAACTGACCCCAGGGGGTTATGAATGTGGATGTGGATGTACACTTCAAAGAATCGACCTCCCACTCCGCAAAGGTCCTCGCGTCAATATCTTCGTGGTCTGCATCAGTCAGCGCTTCCCCGACTCACCCAAGGCATTCACATTCTTGTATTTGTACGTACACAAGCTGCCCGTTTGATTTGGCGGACTCCCACACAGCAAAATCCCCGAGTCGCCGTACGCACCAAACAACAAGCCCAGATCATGCAGATACCGGCCCAGCGCTGGGAAACCCTGGGGGAACAGTGTCTCGTTCCAGGTCAGCGTGCCGTCGGGCAGTCGGTCTTCAACGCTCCAGCCGCAGTCAACGGTGACATAGCGATAGCCGAGATCTGCAAGGCCGCTGTCCACTAGGGCTTGTGCGTTTTCGTGCACAATGGACTCGTTTGGGAAGCAGTTGTATTGGTTGTACGTGTTCCATCTAGATGTGGTTAGAGGTTTATATCTTCATATTCAAGACACGCTTCCTGAGGAAGGACCAACCCCATCTGAGGAGTACGCGCAAGGCCATCGTCGAGGCGCGCATGGAGGTGACTCCCGAGGGCTGTGGAGAGCAGCGATGCAAAAGTGATTGCAGCCATCATGGTCACCGTGATATGTGCTCTACACAAGTGGAATATAGCTGGCGGACAAATCTTTATACCCCGCCGTAAGCTCCGGATTTTCTCCATTTAACCAGAGTTTGTGCAGGGTCTGCCGGAGAATTTCCTAGTTGGGATGCAGATCGTGTCGTCCAGGCTATCCGGCTAATATACAGTCAGGGTCCGTGAGGGGTTCGCAGCAGCAAGACAACGTCATGCTCTTCCATGTTGCTTCGCCTGAATCAATTGGGCTACCGCATACTCCGTGCGGGGACAGAAGACAACGACACGGAACACAGATCCTCCCTTGCTGACCTCCAGCTTGTACTTCGCAGGGGGTTGACGGTGTTCCGCCGGCCCCACGTTCCGTATCGTGTGCGGCAGGCACAATCGCCATTGTGAACCCCAGACTTGCCAGGTTGGGCACGCTGGCTTCGACCGGCCTTGATCGGGGAAACGGTAGGGTTTATCGAGAACGCAGGTCAGGTTTCTGCTGTCAGCCGTTACCGTTTAAGACCCTGCGCGCATCACCTGCATTTAGTATCGATCCCGAAAGGTATGGCAGTTCAGGCTAATCGTTGCCTGTAATCATACACTTCGAATAGTTTTCCTCCCCCACTTACCGTGATATCACGCCCCAACAGGATGGAAATATGGGTGCGCTGTTCGTGAGACCCGGGGAGATGCCAGGGATACGAGGTGACAGGGCTAGGCTGCGTTTATCCAAACGACCAGAGAAGAATTAAGTGACAGGATAGTGGGAGGAGTTCTCGTGTCTGGCACAAGTGACAGCTGTCGTGGAGCTCGTATCAACAAAGCCTCCCTTTTCAGAAGAGCCAGCTTGGAACCCGCTTGTAGAAACCTCAATGGAAGACACCTCGTTGGAGTCGCTGCTTGGGCCATTAAAAAGAACGAGCGCAGATAATCCTGAATGTTGGCAAGATGTTCACCTTGAAGACGACATGGTTAGGGCGATGACTGCCGATGGACACGGCACCATAGGCTCGACTTCCGACACGCTGCTCCTAGAGCCTCTGGGCAAGACGCGTGTAGAGTCCGACAATTTCTGCCTACTGAGTTCGGTCGCTTTTCTCGAAAGGCTGTCGTCGAAAAGTTCTTCGCGTGAGCACCGTCTAGACCTACTGCTCACCGACCTTCGCAAATCCATCGAAATCCTCGCAATTTTCATCTCGTGTGACGGATGCGCAGGTGGAGTATGGCTGAACATGCTGCTTGCCGTGGCAGCCTCGCAGATCAGCGCCAGGTGTGGTAAGGTGGCCAACTGTTGCAAGGGTATCCCTCGGGATAGTCTCAAGGACACAGGTTCGTCGCAACAGGGAACCCAGCCTGCTCCCTTTCTGGTCACGGTTGATATTTTCACTGCTATGCTTTTCCTCACTCGACGTTGGGGGGCTTCACCTGCTTGGGGCTCCTGTGGCTCTGCAGATTATGTATTCAGAGCAGCGAACTGACCCCATCAAACCTCAGTATCAAAATAGGCCGAATAAATCTCAAGTCAAGGGCCCCAATAAGGCAGAGAACTATGTCAAGTTAGCACGGGTCTCTCTCGCCAGTAACTTCATGAGACGCCTGGATAGGAGCGATAGATGATGACCGAAGAGAATTCAGTATCCTTTCTCAAGTTGTCGGCCCTCGGGCACCCTATATGGGCTCCGAACAAATCTTGAAAACGTCAGTAGTGAATCACATCGGGTGAGAATGGGGGGGTTGAGAGAATCGGAAACTGGCCGAGCCGACGCGACAAGGATTTGAAACCCAGACCGTTGGAGGAATCCGCGGAGACCCTTTGGCGAATCGGGGGATCCATGGACACGACAAACAGAATGGTCTTGTCCACTGCCGAACTCCATTCAACTACCCCTGCCAACCACATGCGAGCGCAGCCAACTCCGAGGTTGGTTGAAGAGAGGACCTTTCCGCTAAATTCCTCTCCCCGCGCCTGGGAGTGCAGTCCTCTATCTCTTCGTCCAACTCCTTCCCTTGAGCTCATCGTGTTTCTACCAGTGACTGAGGAAATCTGCTATACTTTCGGTCCATTCCACAAGACCCTCACTCTAGGCATTAGCCAAGATGTCACGGCATTCTCTCCCGTCGATGCTATTTTTCGACGTCCTGGGGACGGTCGTTGAATGGAGATTTTGCATAGCGAACGAGCTAAAATCTGCCGCAGAAAAGGCCCTGCAGGATCCATCTCGGGATATCGATGGTGATGTGCGAGGACATGTCTCCGGCCTATCAACCTCGACCTGGGATGAGATCACCGACGAGTGGCACCGATCGTATATGAACTTCGGACGGACTTACGACCCATCAATGCCCTTTGTCCCTGTAGACGAGCACAACCGCATCTCGCTGGGCAATATCTTCACCAACAGGCGTCTCCGGGATCTGTTCAACGACGACGATCTCCAACACTTGACCCTCGGTTGGCATCGCCTCGATCCATACGCAGACAGCGTGCAAGGCCTTGCGTTGCTCAACACCAAATTCCCGACCTCCACATTATCCAACGGCAATGTTAACCTCCTCGAGGACCTACAGGAACACGGTTCTTTGCCTTTCAAACACCTCACAAGTGCAGAGCATTTTAATGCTTACAAGCCGGCGCCAGAGGTCTATCATGCTGCTGCGCGCAGATTCGGTTTAGAGACTTCGCAGTGTTGCCTCGTTGCCGCTCATCTTCACGACCTACAAGCTGCCAAAAAGTGCGGATTCCAGACAATCTACATCGCGCGACCCTTGGAAGAGGCGTGGGATGCGGAACGTGTTGCACAAGCCAAAGAGGAGGGGTTTGTCGATCACTGGATCGACGTTGAAGGCTCGGGTCTGCTCGACGTTGCCCGGTATTTTGGAATAGACCCGGACCCATAGGTCGATCCTCTTTGCGTGCCCCACCGCTCAAGCCTGGGATACAGGCTTTGTGTTTGTTTACGAAACCATTGCGGTACATGTCAGTCAGTAATGAGGCTTGCCGTCCTTTTCAAAGTGCGCTGCAGATAACCCTAGCGGTAGTCGTTCTAGTTACTACTGATCAAACGATATCAGACGAAGACAGTAGCGGCCACTCAGGCATCCAACAGGTTATTCTATCCCTAGGCAATCCACTGCTTTTATCTGCGGCCGATCCACTGACCACCGCAGGTGGGACAGAGTAAACACAACCAGAGACTAGGGACGTCGAAGTCATGGAATATGGGAGCCTGTGCCTTGGTGATACTCTAGTAGCAAATGACAAACTTATCCACTAACATGGTTGATCTGGAACAGTATAGCGCCATCTAATCGTATTATTTATCTCGTTTTATAGATGAGGAAGGGCACATGTCATTCTGGGATCTCAAGCCTTCAACCGGTGGGCTATACTTCTGGTCGAGTATCATGGTTCCATATTATCATCAAACCGGAATGTCGGTGACTGCAATTCGAGGTGCTCATAGTGATCGGTCCCTTGGGTAGTGCAGGAATGAAAGTCGTTACTGCTTGATCTGGCATCTCCATTGCGCATCTTCAGCTGGCACGGCCGCTCGCCATGTCCTGCTTGACCCACGTCCACAATCATTCCTCTCTTCCAATGGCTTCCATTCCCCAGCACATCGCGTCAAACTTTGTACCTGAAGGTTGGCGCCTTGTCGCCCATACTGATCAACTCCTCTTCACTGTAGCCGTGCTCGCTCGCTCCCACCGCATCCCGTCTCGCATTCAGCCTTTTGCAAATAACATAGTACGACACAGTAGTCAGTAAGCCCAACGCTGTGAATGCGAGGACAAGCGAGTGCCCCAGTCGGTACCGGGGCGAGTCAGTGCTCCGATAAAAGTTGGATGCGGCGGCGCCACCCATCGAGCCAACGCCAATCTGGATCGCTATTCCGACAGCCCGTTTGGCGTCGGGCGCCCAGTTGTTCGATGCCAGGGCGAGAAGACCAGGGATTGCTGCGAGAATGGTTCATTAGTATCTTCACGGAATAGTGTGGGGTGCACAAAGTGGATCTCACCGGGATACATTCCACAGGCCGCAATGAAGCAGCCGGCATAAATCAAGCCCGGGATAAACCGTGGAGGAGCCACCACGATGATATATCCGATTAAGATAACCAGATAACAGACGATCGTGAAGAAACTACGTTTGCTCGTCTTGTCCGCGAAGTACCCGACCGCGATACAAGTTATTGTCGCCGCGGCATATACGGGGATTGTGAGGATTTGAGCAATTGCAGCTGAGTATCCCAGACCCTTGATGATCGTCGGGAGGAAAAGGGACAAAGCGTAAACAGCGGTGGCCTGTACGGTTGTTAGACGTTGTGCTGTGGGGCGGTGCAGTCTAAGCGACGCGACTTACCACTCCCCAATACCCAAGGCAATGGAGGATTGTCTAGATGAGACCGTCAGTGAGTAGACCACAGTGGATCAAGGGGATAGCCGGATGCAGACCTGCCAGTCAAAGATCGCTGCTTTGACCTGTTTCCAATGTGACGAGTGCTCGGGGCTGGTCTGTGTGTCCGTTGTGCTTCCAGCGGCGGTGTAACTGAGGCTCGCCAGCAGGATGTCTTGCTCGTCCTCGGTCAGGAAGGTGGCGGATTTCGGGTCGTCCCAAACGAGCCAGAAGGCAGCGATGGCGACAACAACAGTTAGCATCCCCTCTAGAAGGAAGCTTTTGGAAGATTAGCCGGGATACCATTGTGACACATCGGTCTTCTTACATCCAGCGCCATCCTTCAAGACCGCCAACCCCGTCCATCTTCACGATGAGATACGCGAGCAGACCGGAGAACGCGCCCGCCATGGAGGCAGATGCAAATATTAATGCCAATCGGAACTGCGCGTTCGCTCGCGGGTACCTGTTTCCGTAAGCCAATGTCATTTCCAAGCGGATCAGTGACAATACCAGAGCGAGACATAAAAAGCCAGTCCAGGGACTACCAAGATAGATTAGTCGCGCTCAGCTGAACAGCCGGTGGGATTCCTCACAAAGTCCCGCCTCGGTCAAGCCTATACCATTTCGTAAGCCACCGATACTGACTGGATTCCGCGTGAGGGTACATACCAAGGAAGAATCGTGCCGCCAGGAGGCCAGAATAGTTCTGGACGATTCCAGTCAGGGTCATCACAATTCCTATCGACATCAGTCATAATTCAAGAGACACCGGACATATGTCCGCCTACCCCAGGCCGTGACAATAGACGGCAGCCAGATGCTCGGCTTCAATCGAACCAACAGTAGGTTGGAAACTGGTTCGAAAAAGGAATATGGGAAGAAGAAAATCGTCAGACACCTGCGAATGGTGTTAGCCTAGCTTTCCTGTACGCTAGAAGACGCACCAGTTATATTGTTGGCCAACAAGGCCGAGCGTTTCCGACAGTCCTTGGATGTTTGCGTTTCCTATACTGCCTAGACACGGGTGTGAGTCCACGGACGATGAATGGATATAGTCCGGTGCAAACCTCGATCTAGGAAGCTCAGAAGATAGAAAATCGCGAGGATGGGGATGACTCGGATATCGATCTTGCGAAGGATCCTGTCAAACTCGGCGGGGGACACTGCGCGATTGAGGCCATTGTCTGTGGGCTGATCGGTGACCTTCTCGAGCTGTTCGGTCGGGGTTGAGTCGCCGCTTGGGCGAACTTTCGCGTCCATCTCCTCTGCTGTTGGTAAGAATCTGACGGGGTCGAAGGACGGTGGTCGCCGGGGAAGGAGTGACTTTTGTATCACGCCAACCTGCCCCTCTCGTGCGGCCCGAGGGACGAACCAACAAAGCCTGGAGTTGGAGTAAGGGATGCTTGGACTCTTGGAGCTGTGGAGAGGCTGGGAACTGGGGAATCCGGAGCCCGGACCAAGTCCGGTGCTCGCTGATCGTTGCTGCTCTGGGGCCCCAGATCGAGATACTCCGCCACTCCGGATGCTCATGCCGCCGCAGCCATCTTGACCGCACCGTGGGCTGGCGAGACGAGGGGTGTTCACCAACGTGAACGTGTACAACGTCGTACAAAACTACCAGCTTCCCTGCCCCTCTCGCAATGTGGCCTTCTCATCAACCGGGAGGGTACTCTCCAGTGCGACGCGAAAGCAGCCCGGAATTGTGCTCCGTTACATACTCTGACGCAACCATGCAGTTGCAGAGGCAAGTAGGGAGCCAGCGACGCTTCATCGCCGCCTCTCCACAATTTGTGGCTTGGGCGGCCGCCAGATAAGCCCAGGTACTCGTGCCCGAGAATCTAATCGGCATCCAGTGAACTGAAGGAGACTCAACAGCCGGTGGATTCTCTGCTGGATCGAGTTGTGGCGGATCCGCGCACGTGATCCCGCGACGTGTTTCCCACGTTGATGCCTGAGGCCGAAAGACACGACACCTTGTTTTTGGTGGTTCTGGCTGCCTGAGGCACCAGCGAGCTCCGCGATGCGCCGCCGAAGCCGAAACTGACAATAAACTGCATGACAGTTGAAATAATAGGAACTATCCTACATCATCACCATAGTAACTTGGGATCATTGAGTGATGTAGCATTATCATGAATCAAAACGTACTCTGTAAATAGTGGTCTCACGCGAAGGTGTGGCTGCATGTTCGTAGGTGTGTGAAAATATATAGTGGCTTGACCGTGATCCAGGATTATATCTTTTCAAATTATGGGTCTAATTACGTGCCATAGCATATTTTTAGCCTTCTAAAGATATCATTGATATATACTCTATACCTCTTGCCATAAGAACAGGTTCGTTGCAAGCTGATTAGTATTCATTCCCGTCGTCAGCGCCGAGGCACACGATGAGAAGGAAATGCGTTGAAGATTCTGATTTTCCGTTGCATGTGGTCTGCTCCACACGGCCCAGATGTCACCGCAAGGAGCCAATCACAAATCACATCTCGGATCGCAATGGCAGCCGAGAGCTCCGAGTGGGACAGGCTGGACGGGCTTATTGCCTACACCGTCCACCCTGCCGGCTTGATTCATCAAGTGTTGAGGCGGATTCCGTTGAATAAGCACTTGCGAGGTGATTTAAATCTCAAGATGTCGCAATTCCCGCTCGGCTCCTGGGTGATTTCCAGAAAAGCATCATGGCATCTCCATCAGGGGCAGTGTCAGGCTATTTTCCCGGCTTCCGGGCCGTCTCCGATCAGATCTTCGTTCGCGACGCCAACTCAGCTTCGGAATTAGCGACGACATCAAATACAGATAACGTCAAAATCCTGATCATCTTCGCCTGGGGCGACGCACAACCCAAGCATGTCACAAAATACGCCGATGGCTTCCGCGCGCTGTACCCGGGGGCGAAGCAGATCGCCGTCCTGTCTCCAATCTACAAAGCCATCTGGCGCACCATGGGCCAGCGAATCGAGGCGATGAAGCCGATCCTGGACGAGGTTTTCCCTTCGCCATCGGACGAAAAGGGGCAGCACGATGGGTCCGGCATCTTGATCCATGTCATGTCCAACACCGGAGGCATCGCTTATGCCGCGACGCTGCACGCATACCGGAATCAATACGGTCGCCCATTGCCCCATCAACTCGCGGTACTCGATTCGACGCCCGGCAGCACCGATTTGACCTTTGATAACATGAAGCGGTTCGCGCTGGCAATGGCACTCGGAACCGCCAAGTGGTTCCCCTGGCCGTTCTTCGTGACCCGCGGGCTGTGGGCGGTGTTTTTGTACGTGCTGAATCTTATCGAAAAGGTCCTTGGGCGGACCAGTGCAGGCGCCGAGAGCGTACGGACCGTCGAGGCGCCAGAGCTGGCGAGTACAGCGACGAGACGCTTATACTTGTATGGGAAGGAAGATCACATTATTCTATGGACGGACATTGAGAAACATGTTGCCAAGGTGCGAGAACGAGGATGGAAATCCGATTGTCAGCTGTTCGAAGGGAGTGGGCACGTTGATCATATGCGGAAGAGTCCAGTGGTATACTGGAAGGCCATTCGAGATGCGTGGGATGCGAGCAGGGCGCCAAGTAAATAGTCTCCAAGAACCTCCATACACATCGCATGGTTTTGTACTGCGAAATAGATGGATAACTGCCAGGCAGGTCAAGCGTTTGGAGTTTTGGAGTGGCCTAGATATACGATCTCTTTGTCGGGGCCTTTGCGCCATGTACCTGGCTGTCTATTCAAGCCTTTCGGCCCTTTGCTCTTTTCTGTAGCCAGTAAACTGATCCCTGGGAATATAGACGACAAAGCGATAGCCTGAGTTATAGATTGACCTGTACAGCGACATAAGAAACCAGTGTTTCTACCGAGTACAACGTACAGATGGTTGAGCTTTTCTCGTATCTTCAGAGCGAAGAGGCCGCGCATGTCCAAAGGTCGAAGGTAGACCGAAGTCAGCTCAAGGAGATCAAATGCAGGAGTCACGCCAAGGGCTGGCTGGCCAAGAAGGACTGGGGTAATGGACCTGGATTCCCTGATCGGGCGAGCCGCATCGGCATCGCCATTTCCGAAACAGTCGGTCGAGCACTGGCCGCGTGGGGGACTGCGGGGTAACGAAGAGCGCAGATAAGGCGTCGGTAATGCCGACGCTCATCGTCGTGTCAGTCAGGATTCTCTCAATAATCTTCAATCCATCAACGTGGTCTGGGATGATAAGCCCTTTTCTCTCCCAGCGACCGTTCCATTCCACCCTCGGCTTTGCATAGATTACACTCCAGCATACATTTGCTACTGCTGGTTCTTCGCCGCCCTCCTCCGTGTCATCTTCAGCCCCATTGATCCTCCTGCGATAACGCGGATTGTGACGTTATCATGGCGTTCAGCGAGCACACACGGCAGTGGTGGAAGGAAGCGGTGGTGTACCAGATCTGGCCCGCCTCCTTCTGCGACTCCAACGGCGATGGCATCGGCGACTTGCCTGGAATCACCTCCAAACTGGACTACCTGGTCAATCTGGGCGTCAACGTGATCTGGGTCTCACCCATGTACGAGAGCCCACAGGTCGACATGGGGTATGATATTTCAAACTACGAAGCCGTTTACCCTCCATACGGCACGGTGGAGGATATGGAGACCCTTATCCGTGAAACTCACGTCCGGGGGATGAAGCTGATGCTCGATCTCGTCATTAACCATACCTCCGACCAGCACGAGTGGTTCAAAGAGTCCCGTTCCAGCAAGGACAACCCCAAACGGGACTGGTACATCTGGCGTCCACCCCGGTATTCCCCAGAGGGAAAGCGTCTTCCACCCAACAACTGGCGGGCAGCATGGGGTCCCATCAGCGCCTGGGAATGGGATGAGGCGACCCAGGAGTACTACTTTCACATCTTTGCAGCGGAACAACCAGATTTCAACTGGGAGAACCCCGAGGCCCGGAAAGCGATCTGTGCCAGCGCCATGGAGTTTTGGCTGAAGCGTGGAGTGGATGGGTTCCGCATCGATGTTGTCAACTTGTATAGCAAGCCACCTGCATTCCCAGATGCTCCGATTGTCGACCCGTCCACACCCTATCAACCTGCTTCGGCCCTGTTCCGCAATGGGCCGCGCATGCACGAGTTCCTGGACGAGATGAGCGAGATTCTCACCAAATACGGAGCCATCACCGTCGGCGAGCTTCCTAACACACCCGACCTGCAAAGTGTGCTTGAATACGTCAGTGCCAAATCCAAGAAGCTCAGCATGGTCTTCCAGTTTGAGGTTGTCACAGTCGGGATGGGCACCGACATCACCTACGACGCTCGGCCACGCAATTTCGGACTGCCCGTGTTCAAAAAGGCCGTGGACGCGACACAATCGCTCATTCGCAACACCGACGGCTGGACGACAGTTTTCCTCGAGAATCACGACCAGGCGCGATCAATCAGCCGCTTCGCCGACGATAGCCCTGAATTCCGTGTGCGCAGTGCAAAGATGCTCGCCCTCATGCAGGCCTGTCTCACCGGCACCCAGTATGTCTACCAAGGCCAGGAAATCGGCACCGTCAATGCGCCCAAGGATCTATACCCGATCGAAAACTACCTCGACATCGGCAGCATCGGGCACATCACCTCGATCAAAGAGAAATACGGGGCGGATAACAAGGAGGAGCTCGAGAAAGCGTTCGACTCCCTCGCGTATTTTGCGCGTGACCACGGTCGTCTCCCCGTATCTTGGACCGGGGGCAAGTACGGCGGCTTCTGTGATGGATTTGGGAAGCACGAGGATGAAGTGAAGAAGCCCTGGATGGAACCACACCCGCTGGCGAAGGACATCAACGTTGCCTCGCAACTGGACGATCCGAACAGCGTCCTCGCGTACTGGAAGAAGATGCTCGCCTTTCGTCGAGAATATAAGGATTTGCTGGTCTACGGCGACTTTAGAGATATCCGGCCGGGTGATGAGGATTTATTCATCTTTGTAAAGGAGTCGTCTGACATGTCCAAGGCTCTGGTCGTTCTTAACTTTACGACCAAAGAGATGAGCTGGGCAAGGCCGACTGCTGAGGAACTGGGGTTGCCCGACGGGTCAGAGGTGAAGCTTAAAATGATCACATCTACGCACGGAGAAGAGGAGACACAGACGCTGGCTGCTCTGGAAGGCCGCGTGTACCTGGTCATCTTGTGATGTACAGAAAGAAGACAGCCGAACCACGTAAATCGCGTCATGATAAAGAATCCTGGCTGCGGGCCTCAAGTTTAATATTTTCAGATTCAACTTTTCAGCCTGCCCGGGCATGCTCGTATCGATAATCCGGTTTGCCGCGAGCCATTGTGCGCGCCGTAGTCTTTTGATCGATCGAGTCGTATGTTTCGTGCAGTCGAATCGTTGCTTCCTCCCAGGTTACTTATCTCTCCGCAATCATTTCTAGCTGTATCAGCCAATCATCAAATGCCCCGACGGCGGAGATAAGAACACCTGTGAAGCAGCCGCTTGGAGCAGCGGGATCCCCGGTGCTGATCGGCTTCTCCGATGGCCTCCAACTTGGGCAGTTGGAGATAGTGGCAAGTCCTCGATATATTCACCTCGTGCCCACGTGGGAAGCTGTGGCCCACCAGCCCTTGAAGTTGAACAAGTTATACCATTACAATGTCTGCTCCGACTGAGCAAGTGCTAGAGCCCGTTGCTTCCAACGACATGTCCATTTCCGACAAGAAAGAAATCGGCCCAGATGTCTCCGACGAGCCCGAGAAGCACGAGCCTTCAAAAGGCAGCATACTGCAGGGAACTTTGCAAGGGACCGTTCAGCATGAGCTCACGCATTTTGAGCGCAAAGCATCTTTGATCAATGAGTAAGTCACCGCCTCATTCTGCGTCTTCGAGATCGTGCCACTGACAAACGAACAGGGAACTCGATAGACTTGGATTCGGCCGGTACCAGCAATGTATCTGGATGCTTTGCGGCTTTGGATATTTCCTTGACCTCGCCTGGTCCCAGGGCGTCGGGTTGGTGGCGTCGGCGATCTAGTAAGCTCGTTATCACAGCGTACGTGGAGAGTGCTCACAGCTCGCAGCCAGGAGATGGGTGTTCCGGCCGGGAGACAGGGCCTTATCTTCACCTGTGCGAATGCCGGTCTTGCGTAAGTCTCATCTTTTGGTCAAGCTGTGCGGAACCACGGAGACTGATAGACCACAGGGTTGGCGCCTTTTCGTTCGGCATCATCACCGATATCATCGGCCGCAAGTGGGCGTTCAATCTCACATGCCTCATTACCTCCGTTTTCGGCATGCTTCTTGTGAGCTTTATGTGCTCAGCGTGCTCTGGACCGTAGCTAACGTACCTAGGCTGCATGCAAATACAACTACGGAGCCATCTGCGGTGTCTACTTCCTGGCGAGCATTGGACTCGGCGGCAACATCCCAATTGACGCGACCATTGCCCTCGAATTCATGCCCCCAAAGCGCCGGTACCTCGTCTCTCTGATGAGCATGTGGCAGCCAATCGGTGTTGTGGTTGCGTCTGCCATTGCGTATGGCACCGCTGCTAAATATCGTTGTGAGACAACATTGCCGGCCTGTACGGGCGACGGGGAACCCTGCTGCTCGGTCTCGAGCAATATGGGCTGGAGGTACATGGTCATTGTCATTGGCTCGATGACCCTCTTTATTTTCTTCGCTCGCTATCTCGTCTTTCGATTCCACGAGTCGCCCAAATTCCTCGTCAGCAAGGGGCGCGAGCAGGATGCTATTGATGTGCTCCACAAGATCGCCAAGTTCAACGGCACCACTCCACCGACATTGACGATCGAGGATTTCCGTGCTATCGACCGTGACATGGGAATCGCACCGTCGGAGCAGACTGGCAGCTCGGACGCGAAAGGGGTCGTCATGCGCGCAATCCGTGAAGTCAGCTTCCTTCGAGGGTTGTTTCTTAACAAGCTTGCATGCTTTACCTTTGTCCTACTTGGTCTTGCCTACATGGTACGTAGCTTTTGATATATATCGAGCTTATTGCTGACTCTTGCAGGGAAATTACTGGTCCTTCAACCTGGCCGGAGCGTTCTTACCGATCATCCTGCTCCGCAATAATGTTGATGCTGGTGCCGACAGCGTGACCGACACATACCGTCAGTACGTCTACATCTATTTGCCAGGCATCATCGGTGCTGTTATTGCCCTCTTCTCGGTCCAGCTGCCTCTCATCGGACGAAAGTGGTCGCTTGTCATTTCTGCCGCTCTACAAGGGTTGTCGATGGCATTGTACACGCAGGTCTCGAACACAGCCGGATACGTCGGCCTGAATGCCCTCGAGTACATCATGCAGACATATTTCAATGCTGTGCTCTACGCCTCTGCCCCGGAGCTCTTCGACACCACTTACCGCGCTAGCGCAAGTGGTATGCTATCGACACTCGGCCGCATTGCTGGTATTGTCGCACCATTTGCGGGGCAGAAGTATATCGATGAGGGCAGATCCGGTGTCCTGTGGCTGGGTGCGGGTGGTATCTGGCTCTCGTCCTTCCTCATGGTTTTCCTGCCGGTTGAGATGAGGAACAGGGACATGTATTAGGTCTGGTTTCCGACGGTTTGGGAGGATCTTTGTCATCTACTTGGGTGTATGGAGTTTTTCTTACGATGCTTTAGCTCTTGGATACTCGTAAGTCAACAAGCCTTTCTGACATAGATAATGATCTCTCATTCTCAAGGAAAGAACATACGATATGCTTCATGCAGATTGGAATCTTCTACTTCCCACCACTCAGCAGAGTCCCGTAGTCGCATAGTCTCCTTGACGTCCCCCAACGAACATCAAGGGGAAGATTAGTTCTACACTCGACGCTTAAACTGCACGATGGGTCCATCCCTGATGCTGATGTAGCTGTCTCTGAGCTGGAAGGTTTGTTGATTCCTCCTCCCCCAGCACTGATCTGGCCCACCAGCCCCAGTCGTATCCCCCGGAAGTAGCCGCGCATCGTACTGCCACAGGGTCATGGCAATGGTTGTGTACAGCTCCAGGAGAGCAAAAGGCTTCCCTGCACAGGTGGTTGTGCCTGCTGTAAAGGGAAAGCAACTGGAGCGTGCCCTGGCTACATCCTCAGCCGTCACTCCACTCGTCTCCTCTACTATCCAGCGCTCCGGTCGGTAGACGTCTGGATCGGGAAAGTATTCCTTGTTGCGGTAGAAGCTCCAGTGCGCCACGCCTACAGTCGTTCCCTCGGGGATGTATTGTCCATCGATGATGATCCCTCCAGGCAGCACAGTTCGAGGCAATTCAGCCGACCCAGCTGGGGTGATGCGCATGGCCTCGTCCACACAGGCCCGCAGGTACCGGCACGACATGAGCTTCTGGCCGCCCTTGATTTCGTCGATGGACCGAAATGTACTTCTTATCTCGTGCACCAGCTTGCAGTAAGCACTGGGTGTACGGACGATATAGAAGAAGAACCCGGCCATGCTCACTGACGTAGTATCTGACCCGGCGATGGTCAACATAATCGCTTCAGCTTCCAGTGCTTCCGGCGTATAGCCCGGAAGACCAGTCTCGGGGTCTTTGGCGTTGAGCAGATAATACAGCATGTCTTTTCGGGTCGACACCCCCCCTCGGTTGTTTTCGCCTCGGGCTGTAGCTCGCTCCAAGTCGAGACGCTGATGTAGCGATTCGCTGACAAAGTTGTAAAGGAAGCGAACCGGCGCCGGCGCCAGGGCATCGAGGGCCCAGTCCAGACCCCTTGGTTTCAGCCACACGAGGAGCCCCAGCCAGGGTGAGTGACCGAGCTTCCGATTGTCAGCAGCCTACAGAGCCAAGGGGCAGCGGTCAAGGCTTTGCGGCTTACCGAATAAAGAATCCGAAGGAAAAAAGCAATGGTGTGTGGGATCTCTCGATACTCATTCTCCCCGGGCTCTTTTGTCCCAACGGCTCGCCCGAAGCAGAGATCGCAGAGCACGTCAAGAACGAGATAGTCGCAGGCTTCCGACATCTTGCGCGGCGCAGACCAGGCCATGCTGTCGTCGTCCACAAGGAGCTCGCACCATCGCACGACGTGCTCAAGCAGCATTGGCTCCATGCCCCGGAGGGACTTTTCAGAAAAGACGGTGTTCAACACGCGCCTTTTCTGGGCATGGAGAGCGGGGTCTGTCCCAGTGAGGGTACTCTTATCGAACCGGTTGCGGGTCATCATGTCATAGAAATGCGACCGCTTGACGTTGGCCTTGTTGTTGAAGATGTCGCGATAGGCCTGTGGGGTTCGGAAGAGCAGGCCGTCAGGGCGAAAGCGAATCACATCGCCATAGATGGCATGATTCCGCGCGATCCACAGGTGTCGATCGCCGGTGAGGGAGTAGTAAAAGTCCGGTAGGGAAGAGACTTTGGCCCAGATTGGCCCAGGATAGGCTGCCAGTGGACTGAGCCACAGATTGTAGATTGAAGATCCGATGAACTATCGAAGAGTAAGTTTGGGCGTCGGATCCCCCCACTTTTGGGAGGTACGTGGCGCCGTATTGAGGCACACGAGATGCAGACTCACATAGCACACGGCGAGCCCAGCGACAATCGAGGCCCAGTGGGCGAGCACAAGGGCAACAATGGCCGACACATACATCGCACTGGACGAGAAGAGGATTGAACTGCAAGAAGCAGACTCTCCATCCGGGGCGTGCAGGGAATTGACTGCGTTTTACAAAGTCGGCGATTGGGCTTTGGACACGCAGCTGTCGACCTGGATCGACGTGTCTTCTTCAGCCAGCCACGATCCTGATCTCGCATTCGCCCTGTCCGGGTTCCACTGCGATGCAGGAGGGCCCGATTCGGAACTGGTCCACGCTGCTGCGGGTCTCAACCATGGCAGCCTATTTTTGAGGCTGGCTGTCCTCTTTTCTAGCGTGGCAGGTGACAGACGAGGATTCCCAACGGATCCAGACGAGCGCAGCTTGCAGCTCCTCATCAGCCCACGCCAGCCACACCAGCTCGACATCGGACAACGAAGCCAACGCCCTGGCTGTGCTCCGGCCTCGCCGTGAATCGTCAAAACGATGGATCATTTTTACTTATAAAATGAACCTACTCGCTGGAGATGCAGAATCCCATCCAGACGATTCCCCGCGCTTTGTTGACCGGACGAAAAGATGATCCCCCCTGAAACGCGGTCCACGACTGACAGTCGGATCCAGACGATTTACCAGCAGGTCTGGGGGTCGGAATCGCCCACCCCGGGGTTGGCTCAGTCGCCGCTGTTCAAGCCATATCCACCCTCCCTGGATCTTGGCGAGAAGACTCAGATCACCTATTCCAGGGCCAGGGCGATCTGTGAAGCCTTCAGTGAGCTCAGAGTGGCCAAAACGCCCGGGAATGCACAGCTAATACGAGCTAGACTTGACTGTTGAAGATGTCTCGTATCTCACTCCGGCCTTCTGGAAGATCCATACGGACCCCATTGCCGCCGTTGATGGTGGAGCATTCACGCTGGTCAGCATCCAGTACAACCTGTTTGTGGGAACAGTGGCGCCCTTTGCGGCCACTCGCCCGGAGCTTCATTCCCTACTTCTGCGCGCGATGAAATTCGAGATTTCGTGAGTCAATCCTCTACGGGCACTGCAGCTGAATACATCCGCTGAGACCTCCGTAGTGCGCAGTTTATGCTCACCGAGGTGGGCCATGGCCTGGACGCGCGTAACCTGGAGACGACAGCAACCTTACTCCCCAATGGAGGCTTCGAGCTGCACAGCCCTACCCCGGGTGCGGCCAAGTGGGTGACTCCTCAATTCCTGGTGGTATGATACGGCCTAACCCTGCTAGATGCATGCCTCCCACCACACCGAGGAGCGGCCTCCCCGCCGTCGCCGTCGTGATTGCCCGACTCATTGTAAATGGCGAGAACCGTGGGGTTCGCCCATTCCTCGTTCCTCTGGGAGATGGCCGGGAGATGTGCAAGGGAGTGACGGCCAAGTGCGTGCAGACCCCTTTGGATGATCCCAAATCGCTAACCCAGTGCTCTGCCAGGGCCCTACCTCCCCGGACTGGGGCCCATCCCATCGACCATGCCCTCACCCTCTTCGACCGAGTTCGCCTCCCCAGCTCCGCACTTTTGGGAAGTCTCGATAAACCAGCAGACGAGAGACAGGAGTTCTTTAGCACGATTCAGCGGGTTGCAGTGGGCACACTCTTCCTCTCCGCAACGGCCATTCCGTCTCTCAAGCTCGCCGTCTACAATGCGAGCCGCTTTAGTGTCCGCCGGATGGTCCTCGGGCCAGATGGGAAGCCGATGCCCGTCATGCAGTTCCGGACCCAGCATCTCCCGATCCTGCATGCTATTGCACATGTCCACGTCCTCCAGGCTTTCCTGGTCAAGGCTGGAACGTTAATTCGCAATGTTAAGATGGACCCTCGTGTTCGACACGCTGTGGCCACTGCCTTCAAGGCTGCTGCAATACAGCACTTCCAGAAAAGTATCCGGTTGATGAATGATGGATGTGGGTGGCATGGGTATTTTGAACACAACCAGCTGCTTCAAATGGAGGTAAGATGCCGGCCATGGGATACGCTTGACGGCCCATTCACTGATTGCGCCGCAGTTGGAATTCCGCGCCGTGTCAACAGCAGAAGGGGACATCCGCGTCCTGGCCATTCGTGCGTTGCTTGCCTCTTCCACATAGTAGATACCATATACTCACGAACTCTCAGGCCTTGCCAGTGAGCTCCTCCTAGGCCGTTATTCGGTGCCACCGCCGAAAGACCTGGACAACCCCCTGGCCCAGCATGAAGCTGCCTTATTCGCTGAAGGGCAGCAACACCTTCAGCAAATGGGCGGAACCCATCGAAGTGAGGAATTCAATCGGCATATCCTGCCAGTGTCCTTGCCCCTGGTCCAAGCTGTCGGTCACCGAATGGCGTACGAAGCCTCGCTCGAGGCAGGAATCGATCCACGGCTACTCGCTCTCTACGAAAGTGGCGCGATGCTGGAAGACTCGGCCTGGTATGCGGAGCAGGGCAATATCAGCCGGGCCGCTCAGAGAGAGCTTGAAGCTCAGGCCGCAGACGCGTTGCTTCCGGAAATGGAGTCCCTGATCAGTGCACTGGGCGTGGAAAAATACAGCAGCGCACCCATGTCATCTGGGGAGCGATGGAATGAATTTGTTGCCGGGCTGGAGTCCTTTGGAGGCGAGGCGTCTCTCGACATGATGGATCCTGTTTCCTCGTAAGTCTCCCACTGCCACTGCTCTGCTTCGTTGCAGCAACTTACCTCCTGGACAGGCAGCCCGCTGGCCCGGGCAATTCGGTGCTTCCGGTCATTTCAGGGCTGCTCTCTTTCCTGCCTCGTCTCGCGAGGAGGCTCTCGGTTCGATCGTAGATGCTGTCCCATCGACCCTGCTTTGCATAGAAACAAAGGGTTTTAAATGTCTCAAATGTCACGCTATCTTCCAGGCGGTTATGATCTGTTGTTGCTATTTACTTTTCTTTATACACTATGGGCTAGAAGGTCTCCATATTACTTCCAATGCGATCTCCTTGTGACTTAATTCTGCTCTTTTGTACTCGTACTACATCTGGATGGTGGCCACACACTCGGCAACGAACACCCCCTCTAAATATGAGGCTAGAATGGCCTGCACTGTTGTATGCTGGCCGCCCACTGCCACCCGTCTGGCCTGGTCAATGTCCGCCTTGCTGAACCCCGGACTTGCATCGAGCAGCATCCGAACCAAGCGATCATTCCCGTCCGAAGCCGCCATTGCCAGGGCCGTTCGGTCATCGTGATCTCTTGTGGCCACTTGGATCTGATCATGGCGCAACAGATGCTGGACAACTGCCTGTGCTTCTCCTTCCACCGCGTGCATGAGCGGGGTCAGGCCACTACTATCCAGTGCATTGACATCCACCTCGCCTCGATCAAGGAGTAGCTGCACCATCCCCAGCTGGTTTGAGCGGGCAGCTCGAGCGAGGGGTGTTCGCTCGTACATGTCGCGTATCTCCGGGTCCGCCTGCGGATGCTCGAGGAGCACGCGTGCCATGTCATCGAGGCCCTGCACCGCCATTACACCCAGGGCGGAGGTCCCCTCCAGCATTTGTGCGTTATCCTCACACTTCGCGTTCACATCGATGCCCTCATACTCCAAAAGGGCCTTGACGGCCGGCAGGCTGTGGGCGACCACGGCCAGCATCAAGGCAGTGACGCCTTCGTCGCTTTGCACGTTGACCCGAATATTCTCTTCAGCGAGCAACAACCTGACCAGTGTCCCACTGCCCATTTTTGCCGCCCACATGAGCGGCGTCGAGCCATCGTCGCCTTGCGCGTTGACATCCGTACGAAGTAGAGCCGCCCGCACGATGCCTTCATTTCCTCCTGTGATTGCATGCTTGAGGATTCCATGGCCATTTTCGTCGGTTGCATGCGGGTCGACGTCCTGCCGGCTCAGAAGCGTTTGAAACAGTGCCTCGCTTCCTGTCAAAGCCGCCGCTGCCAGGGCAGTCGTATGTTTGGTCCCCGAGTCTTTATGATCGGGAAGGATCTCTGGCCGCTCCAGCAGTAGATGAGCAACATCCTCGTGCTTTCTCCACGCGGCATACAGCAGAGCAGTTCTGCCCCCGGAAGATTGGGCGTTGACATCTGTCGGCTGCGCCAGCAGGAGGCGGGCGGTCCCAACATGCCCCGCGGCCGCTGCCCAGATCAGAGGCGTCTCTTTCTGGTGATTGCGCGTATCGGGGTCGAGTCCGAGATCCAAGAGGAGAGTCACGGCCGATTCACTGCCAGAGGTTGCCGCATAATGTAGCGCTGTCTCCCCGTTCTGCGTGCACACGTAGTGGGCGTCGGCTCCACGGTCCACCAGCAGCTGGATGGCCGCAGTCTGGCCCGCAAACGCCGCGGCGAAGAGGGACGTCCCCAGCCAGTGCTCCCCGGGCTCGAAGTTGACGTCCGCCCCCATCTGTATCGCGAGTTTGATACCTTCTAGAGAGCCTAGAGTCGCGGCAACTATCAAGGCTACATTATACCTGTCATCCTGAGTCAAAGGGGCCGACTGGTCGTCTTCCACTCCCGCGAGATGGGCCAAGGGCAGCCAAGTGCCCGAAACACCCACGATGCTCAACATCAACGCTGCCTCGCATGCTTCTGTGGGTTGGCCGAGTACCTCCGACGCCATCTCGCCCCCGTCGGCGATGATGCTGATCAGCGAATACTGGCTGTTGGGACCATCGCGTCGCAGCTGCTCCGACAACAACCGTAGGCACATTTCGGTCGCAGACGCTCGCACAGGGAGTCGAGCAAGTGGACAGTCCTGGAGCTGCCCGTCACGCTTCGCGATTGCCAAAAACCAGGAGATGACGACGGTATCGAAGGACCTGCAGGTCAGCCGCAAGCGGAGAAACCAGCGCACAGAAGCATAATGGTAGGCCCAGTCGAGGGATTTCGGGGCGACCTCGTCGAGGATGGCATAGAGTAGCTCGGCGGGGAGGTCGGCGATTCCCATGATGGTCTGCTGTCCGCAAGAGCTGGCTTCTGCCACTGAGGAGATGCAGGGTCCGGCGAAGAAAGGGGTTGAGGCCTCGTATTGAGCAGCGCATCTTCAGCCTCACTTCGTGATACGAGAAGCGGGGCTGCTCGCTTGGCAGCTGCTGGTCAAGTGACTCGCAAGCGTGGGACAGTCTGGCAGAGCAGGGTCGAGGCACAAGTTCGTAAACAATCCTATTCTCCCACGTCATGTTTACTCCCGACGTTCCAACGCACTGGGTCGATCGCCGATCTCGAGCTCAAGATGATGCAACGAACCACTGCGAGATCTGCACTACTGTGGGCCTGTGCACAGACATGCTCGCCGTCTCCTGAACCCTGAATTCTCCGTCCATGGCTCGCAGGGTCGCACATGGCCCTGTTTAGACCGCATTAACGTCCATCTACTGCAGTATGCACGCACCATAGAATAGTGACGTTGTCCTGCGGCTGGTGCATTGTCGTCCGTTCCCCAGAATACCTTCGGAATGCTCTGTAGGATGAACCAGATTGTCGTCATCGGCCCCCACTTGGAGCAGGTGTAGATCGTGAGGAAGTTTTGGCATCATCATCGATGGCCAAGCCTGGTCGGTGAACAGCTCATAAATATGCGAGCAATGGTCGTACTACTTCGGGGATCTTTCACCGACTCTGCAGCAATTCACTTAGCATGGACGAAAATCGCCAAGAAAAACAACATGACGACTTCGATCGCGAAGCTTCGCGCAGAGGGCTTCAGCAGACGGGATCTCGGAAAATGGGCTGGGACACCGAGCATCGCGATTTCCCGCGCAACTGGCCGGCCCAACGCAAGCTCTACGACGCCTGCGTGCTGCTCTTCTTGGAGTTCTACACCGCAGTCATCAGCAGCACCGGCCCGTCCGCGGCCCAGGAGGCCATGTCCGAGTATGCCATGAGCAGGGTCATCATGCTCACCGGCTTTCAATTCATGTACGGCGTCGGACAGGCACTGGGCGCTCTGATCATGCCTCCCACTTCAGAGGCCCTCGGTCGCCGACAGTCTTACCTTGTATCGGCCGCGGCCTTCAGCATCGCCTGCTTGCTCGTTGGCATCGTCCCCTCACCAGCTGGAGTCTTCATCGGCCGTTTCTTCGCTGGGTATGCGTCGGTAGTTCCTGCCATTGTTCTCGCTGGGAGCATTGAAGACCTGTATACCCAGCAGCCCCGCCTCTGGTTCCTCTGGACCTGGAACTGTTGCACTATGCTGGGAATTGCGGTAGGCCCCATCTACGGATCGTACATCGTCGATGCGATCGGCTGGTAAGTCTTGTATGTCTTTTACATAGAGTCGATGCTGACCGTTTAGGCGATGGGTCTATTACACTGCAGCCATCACCACCGCGGTCGTCTTCCTCCTGGTCATTCCTGTCCGTGAAAGTCGCCCGACCACTCTTCTTGCGCGCCGCTTCGAGAATCTGCAGTCGAAAGTTGGAGAACTCGACATAGACATACCCAATCCTGACAAAATAAAAGACGCCAGCGAATTGTTCAAGGTTGTTCTGGTGCGTCCGGCAAAGCTGGGAGTTACGGAGCCGATCATCATCCTCGTCGCCATACTCAGCGCGTCCTCTTGGGGCATGGTGTACCTCTTCACCGAGTCCTTCACTGTCGTATACAGCGAGTTTGGTTTCAGTTCGAGGGTGACTTCTCTCCCATTCGTTGCACTCTTGCCCGGGATCCTGCTCAGCGGCGTGGTTCGCATCTGGGACCATCACAAGCTGAACGCTCGACGCAAAGCCGGACAGCGACCGGAGCCAGAAGACAAGATTGCTGGATTCGCAATCGCAGCTCCAGCGCTCGCCGCCGGGCTCTGGGTCTTCGGCTGGACAGTTCCACCTCTTGTTCACGTCCACTGGATCGCATCCATGTTCGGCCTCGTTCTCATCGGTTTTGCTGCCACCGAGTTCTCGTACACACTGAGTGGGTATACCGCTGACTCGTACACCATCTACGCCTCGTCGGGCATGGCTGTCACCGGGGTCTTGCGCGCGCTCGCTCAGGGCTGTCTGCCTTTGTTCGCCTATCCAATGTATTCGGGCCTTGGATCGAATGTCGCGACGAGCCTCATTGCGGCCGTTGCAACCGTGTTTTGCATCACGCCGTATATATTCTTGAAGCACGGGAAGCGTTTAAGAGAGAAGAGTCCATTCGCAAGGTACACCGCCGAGGTGAACGAGGAACATGGTCAGGATTAAGAGCACACAACTACCGTACATAACTGTCATTATATCTCTTATCGAGTGAGCTACTCGTAAGCCTTTTGCCTCAATTAAACGCGTCGCCGTCTCATAGTCATGGCCAAAGATCAACGTGGCCGAGAAAATCCTCTGCAACCGCTGGACGAACTTGCCACTGTCCACCCATTTCCGGTAGTCTCTCAAGAGCCAGCCATGTGCCTGGCCTACTTCGTAGTTCTCACGAATGTGATACTGATCTGTGGTCCAGATAAAGGTCCCATCTTGTGCGAGGTTCACCTGCATGATACATAGCCCGGGGGTGTGTCCCGGACAGTGGTAGAGGGTGATTCCCGTGCAGAGCTCCAGCTGCTGATCGTTGAAGGTCTGCCAGTTGGTCGAGCTGTCAAGTTTGAGATAGTTGCCCCTGTGGAAGCAAATGTGAGCTGAGTGAGACGCAGATAGTCTGGGGCTGAGCTACTTACAAATAGAGCCCACCATCGGAATTCGTTCCAGCTGCCCAGTATGCGTGCTTGAATTCTTCTTCGTGTACGTAGATGGGGACACCAGTGCCTCGGAAATGCTCCAACCCCCCAGCCTGGTCCAAGTGCAGGTGACCCATCACGATGGCCTTGGCATCTTTAATGTCGTAACCAGCGGCGGAAATGGCATCTGGTAAGCGATGATGTTTCTCATATCGCGCTCGAGGGAAGGAATCCACTGCATCCGGTCCCCATTGCTGCACATACGATGGATTTAGTATACTTGCATTCTATGCAATGTCGGACGATATCTCCATACATACCCTTGTAACATCCTCAGCACTTCCCGTTTCGAACAATATCAGGCCCATTTCAGGGTGATCGATTAGCCCCGCAATAAGCATTAGATCTCTCCGTTTATTCGGAGGATTCGGATTGCTCGCAGAGCTTCCATTCACGCCCAGGAGGAGCCTGTACGGTATACCTCAGCAAGGGTCCCGTACGTTTGTTGATTCACATACCATGCATCGTCAACATTCAAGGTGCCCAAGTTGAGCAAGTGCATCTTCGTGCCCGGTGGGTAGGTGTACGCGGGGATGCATGTCTTTGCCAGCTGCTGCATTGGAGCGGCCATTGTGAATAGGGTATAGAGTATGGAGCTTCAACACTCTGAAATTGTTATCTGAGGTGACTGGCTACGTCCTTCTCGTTCTCCCGCTTAAGCTTTCTTGGGTGGCCGGGGATTATCCGAGCGTGTCCAAGCCTCGGTTGGACAACGCTGCCATGAGTCATGACCTGCATTCAGTTGCATCAGTTGGAGTCATGGCTGCCTCCCCAACCCCAGGTTCCCAGGGGCCCCAGTCAAACCCCAGATCCATTCTCTCCCCAGTCAAAGCTCAGACGCGGGGAAGTCCAGCATCCGTACTGAGTGCACACGAGCCCTAATGGAGTCCAGATCCAACCGCAAATCCGTCCGCTAGGGGAAGCACGTCACGCGGGCGTGCGTCTGATGCCGCCAGCGCAAGACCAAGTGCGGATTGCACGGCCAGGAGTGCCTGATGCCCCAGGAGGTCGACAAGCGCACCGTGCCATCGCGCGAGCGATATGCCCGCCTCGAGCGGTACATCCAGTCGCTCGAATCGGCCCTCGTGAGTAACAGTATTCAGCTCCCACAGCAGCCCGATCCGTATCCCACTCCCACTCCCAGCTCCACTGCGATGCCGCAGGAAAGCTTCGGTCGCGCCTCGACTTCCATCGAAGACGAGGTTGATGTGCCGGCGGCTGGTGAGCTGCCTTGGGTCTGCTGCCCTTTCTTTGATAGATGCGCTGACCTTGCATGTTGATGCCCATACGATGTCCGAAGACCCAAAATTGAACGTCGGATTTAGATACTTGTGTACTCATACGCTTCACAAAGCCGTGGGTCTGTTCTAATATTACCACAGTCAATCATGGTCCTGGTTTTCTTCATCCCCTACATCATCTTCCAACCCCTGTTGACTGCGGTCATCCGCGCCATCGGCCCCCGTATTTTCATATCCTCCATCGTCATTACTTGGGGGGTTGTCTTGATTGTGAGGCCTCCAAAGGCACCCTAGCTGCGCCCTTTGTTACCCATCTCTCACGGGGTTTTGCATTTTCGCCAAACTGGCAAACTCTTACTGGGCTGCGCGCCCTTCTTGGGTTGCTTGAAGCAGGCTTCTTCCCCGGATCAGTATATCTGCTCTCTTGCTGGTATTCGAGATGTGGGTATCCCCGAGAGACATGAAACCTGCGCTCACTTGCTAGTGCCTCCGTTCGTTTCCTAGACGATGCGCAGAAGCGATTCTCCGCGTGGTACATAATCGGATGCGTTGCATCTGCTTTATACGGGATACTGTGCTTTGGCTTCAGCCAGATGAACGGACTCCAGGGGCACTCAGGTTGGATGTGGATCTTCATAATGCAAGGCGTTGTATGGGCAATCCTGGTTCAAATCCTCCCCGGAGAGAGAGCTGACCCCTGAATAGGTCACATTTGTGTCTGGTATCATCTGCTTTATTTTCGTGGTCGACTTCCCCGATAAAGGCCACAAGGCGTGGGCGTTTCTCACGGAGCAGGAATGTGCATTTGTCATGAGACGACTTGACCGCGACCGCGCAGATGCACAGCCTTAGCCCTTCTCGCTATCCAGATCTTTCCGTCCTGCGTTGGACTTGAAGGTCTGGGGGCTTGGGATGATCTTCTTGTGAGTAGTGCCCGCGCCTTCAGGTTGTTTTCCTTTATCTTTTGTATCAAGCCTGACCGTAAGCAGCTGCCTCACAACAGTCACATGTTCGATCTTCTACTTCCTCCCGGTCATTCTGCGCGAGAACTTGGGCTTCAGCGTTGCCGCATCCCAGTGCCTCGTGGCGCCTCCATACGTCCTCGCCGGCATCCTAATGTGGACAACCTCATGGGCAGGCGGCAAATATCATATCCAAGGCCCAATTCTGGTGTTAAACAGTATAATTACACTAATCGGGCTGCCCATCATGGGCTCCGCCAGCAACCCCGGCGTGCGATATTTCGGCGTCTTCATCACCACCGCAGGGGCCAACGCAAACATCCCAGCATCCATGGCCTACCAAGCAAACAATGTGCGAGGCTAGTGGGCGCGTGCCTTTTCCAGCGCAAGCCTGGTTGGGCTCGGGGGTATTGGAGGCATCGCGGGGAGTCTGGTCTTCCGCTCGCAGGACGCACCAGAATACAGACCAGGGATCTGGGCTGCCATCGCGTGAGTGTTCCATTGTTCGTGTGACAGAGGCTCTGGGAGCAAGTTTCTGATCGTGATTTGCAGCTGCCAGCTCCTTCTCATCGTCGTTGTCGCCCTGCTCAGTGTTTATTTCTGGATCAGTAACCGCAAGGCGGATCGGGGGGAGAAGGTCATCGAGGGCTCGCCTGGCTTCAGGTACACGCTGTAGTGTCTTAACATCCCGCGTCGCTACCTTTGCGGCTGAATCTGGATGGCTTCTTGTTTAGTCTCAAGTGCAGGAGTACTATTGGGACGGTGTGATACTTTGCTTCTATCTCGTGGCCTTGCCGCATTTCGAGTCTACATTTTGCTTGGTCGTATCTTGTTCCCATAATATGATAAACAAACATACTACTGTTGGGGAGGATACAGACTTACCCCGTCTGCAAGATGTCCTGCCTTGAATAACAGTAAGAAAAGAAGATTCGAGATCGTATGATAGTACAGTGCCCACGTAACAACCTAACCGCGCGGGTTGTCTCTATTTAGTACCATCTCGCGCCAGTTTTCACTCGAATACTGACCCCCTTATCATTCGGACCAATTTATATATATATATATATATACACTACTACTGGTGCCGAGCTTGAAGTTACTAGTGAGTTGCATAATGGGAGGATCAATGTATAGGATAGTTATGGGACACTCTTGTTCCATCGGACATACATCGGGGTCCAAAAGTCTAGCGACACTTTAGCGCGTTTTGACGCGTCGCGAACTTCTCAACTTTTTCAAACCACCACAACTCCACCAATATGAGAGCTTTCGGTACAGAAATAAGTGGAAATCGTGGTCGGAACGATGAATTATCTCCAGAAGTTCGAGCGGCCATTATATATGGCCTAGAGGCTGGTCAATCGCCCTCTAAACTTGCCGCCCGGTTTAGGGTCCATCGAAGTACAATTTATCGAACCAAGGAACGCTTTATTCTCCATAAAACCATAAAAACTCTGCCTCAAAG
>MU628300.1:0-58914 GCA_025688815.1 Aspergillus carlsbadensis
CGGCCCAATATACATGCGAACCGGACCTTCCAGGCGGAATCGCTACTCGATATCTTAGACGCATATATATGCGCCAGCCACAGATACCATATTTTTGCCCCGGGCCTGCTGCCATCAAGTATCGACCACACTAGGACTTTCATCCCAGAACCCCACGCCAGGTAATGATCCGAGACTGGACTACTATTGTTTAAACAAAACACTTGACGGAGTTGAATGGTGATACAGAAGAAACGGACCCCATGCTGGGAGTCGCTAGTATGCCCGGTGCTTCTGTATCGTAGCGTGATGTTCGAGTCTGAAGGGCGCGTGCCCGAACTATGTACATCCACGACGACACCACCACATGGCATGGGCAGCATGATTGAGACACGCGGAAAGTCGACCTAGAACCGCGAGGTGAACGATAACCATAGATTTGTCTTTACCGAAAGGCTACCCCGCAGACACATATGACGAGCGAGTTCTATATGAAGCCCGCGTGCATTTAGGGAGGATGGTGTCCCAATAATGCGGAGAAAAGCAACCTTGGATCAAGCGAGCAGCTATGTACCGCGCGGTGGAATTCTTTTGGACGCTTGATGCTCGACGAGCATATACATCACATATTGCATTGTACCTAACAGGACGGCGCGCGATTAATCGCTTCTACCAGGCCCATATCTGTCTGCTCTAATTTGGTTCATATGAATTAGATTTCAATTAGATGGTATGGATATATATCGTGAGAATTTTATACAAAAGAAAGAACCCCGCTCAGCCAACACCAGGAATACAACGAAATGACAGTATACACTTCGGTCTAATCCTGGTTTCCTTCGAGGAGAAAAAGAATGATAGCAGCGTCATGACCTCCGATCGTCAACGCCGTGCCCCCTGCGCCCCTCCCCGAAATCTTCCCTCTCCCTCTCGCCTCTCCCCCCATTCCCAACCGCAGAACTAGAAGCACTATGCACGCTCTCCTCTGTAACATCCCACTGCACCTCCTTAACAATCCTCACCCCGGAGCCCGAAATCGCCATCCCCTCCCCATTCTCCGCAAGCTCAACCTCATCCGTCGCGAGGACAGACAGACCCGCTTGTTTCCTTCGCCAGGAGCGGTTCGTCCTCGACGCCGTCCCATTCGCTGTCCCCGCCCCCGTGCCGTTCGTCGTTGAGCCGGCGGCGTGGTAGTTTCTGAAGTAGCGCGCGCCCGCCGAGGATCCTTCGCCGATTAGTTTGGGCGCGTACCGCCGGAGGAAGTGCCGCAGGAAGGGGAGGCAGGCGCAGATTATTATGAAGTTTGCTTCGACGTTGCTAAACGAAGATTTTTGTTAGTGGAGGGCGGGAGAGAGGGCGAGGGGAAACGGGGTAGGTAGAGGGGTTCGGGACGTACATCCACAGATCGGTCCAGGCGATCTGGTAGGTTTTGTCGAAGGCCTGGAGGAAGGGGAAAAGTGTAACGAGGCGAATGACGCTGGTAATAACAGTCCTGTATCTCCGCGTCAGCATAAAAGCCCCGTGTCCACGTTGCTATCCGCAACATGAGTATTAGGAAAACCCACGCGCAACCAATAACAAACATAAAAAACAACCCGATCTTCTGAATAAGCGGCATATGCAGACTAACAACAACCGGAATGGGGACAATAATGAGCGCCACATCCGTAACCGTATTCGTGACGGCGGTCGCAGCATACAGTCCATTCTGGTCAATGCACGACCCATCAAGGGCCCCGTTCCATGCTTTCGCGATCGGCCGGCACGCGAAGATGAGCGCGAATGTGATTGCGATCGAGTATCCGACGACGACGGCGGCGATGGCGTAGAGCGCGAAGCGGTACAGGCGCTGTTGGCCGACGATGCGGTAATACAGGATTATCAGGGAGGCTTTTGCGAGGGCGAGGGAGGGGACGTAGACGACGCCTGCGGCGAAGATGCCCTATGCATTCAGGTCTTTGGTTAGATTGGTTGCTATTTTTTTGGGATTGGGATTGGAAGGGATTGGGAGAGGAAGAAGAGGGAGGTGTATACCTTTTGGAACTTGAGGAACATTTCGGGCGTGATGTTCCACATGTGCAGACCGATTCCGCCGTTGGCGTAGCCATCTGTGCTATTAGCTTTCAGTCTCCTACCAAGTAGCTCGGGTGCAAGCCTACATAAACAGAGCACCTGCGTGACAATGGCGAATACCCACGCCCCAATAATCGACACTGCACCTGTTAGCCAATGCGCTCCAAGTCCATCCTAGCGAATGCCCAGATCGGAAAACACACCATCATCCCACCCAAACTTATGCAACAGCACAGCCTTCGTATACACCCGGATCATCAACGAGATCGTACAGAAAACCAATCCGGCTATCACAACCGCCCGACTCTCGATGTACAGGTATGGATGTGAGAAATCCGGATCGTACACCTCGCCCTCGGGGATCGGGACTGCGCCCGGGTAGTCTGTTTCTGACATTGCGGGCCAGTGGTCAGTATGGGCGAGCCGTGGGTCGAGTCAGACAGCGAAGATATTGAGGGCTTGACGGGACAGATCAAGATGCAGGTGAGCTGGGCTGTCAAGCGGTGTCACTGTTCCTGTCACAGACTGTCAACCAGAAAAAGGCGCAGGGCAGGCAGATCCGGAGAAGGGTCCCGCATAAATAGAGCCTGGACTGGGACCTGGATCATGGCAGGATATGCCACCGCCAAGGAAACAGCGAGCTTTGGACCCCAAACAAACTCAGGAGAGAGTCGAGAGAGTCGAGAGTTCTCACTCAATAGTCAATAGTGCAGCTTGAGAGTGCGGAGAGAACGCCACGAGCAAGCAAGTACAATAGCTTTGTTGCAATCACAGGCTCAACAGAGATAGATCGCTCAGCGTGTATCCCAAAAGAGAAAATCTGCAGGAGCAGCGTGCAGCAAGATGCAGAGCACGCGATTCTCCGGAGGATTCCGTGATAAACCCTACCGAGTCATTAGCGACTGGCGAGTGAGTGATCAGCGACGCTGCTGCTGTGCCGGTGCTGACGGTGCCTGAATCAGCATGAATAGTGTCAAGTGTCCAGGGGAGAGGGGGACTGTGCGTTCGCTAGATTCATCTTACTATCATATCGAGTCGCCACGAGGCGAGATGAGAAGGAGGACAATCCAAATTCTCCGCAGCTCTTTAGGGTAGTAAACCACGCCTCACTGCAAGTACGCACTGTGCATTGTGTAAGGATGCATTAACATTCGCCTCGAAACGGCAAGACGTGGAGTGCCAGACCCAACGCCCTGGAAACAAACTTCGCCGAAGCGCACTAGATCACAGTCCAGGATTGACATCCCTGTCACTTCGGTTTCATATCCACAATGCAAGATCCGCTTGCACTGTGGATCAAGCGAAAGCGCGCGATTAGCAATCGCCGTCCTCTTTCGCCGGCTCGTTTGCTGCGAATGATCCATCGCCCGCCGCTCTTCATAAGTCATAAGTTCACATATTATGTATAAGTATTCCAATTTATATATGCGCGATGCGCATAATGCCTCGCTAGCGAGCTCTAGTGGGCACGGCACAGATATCAGTGCCCACAAGGCTCAAGCAGCGGAGAAGCATGGAGACGGGGAGGGCGGCGGTGGAATTCCGGCGGGCGTGCGTGCTGGAGCACAATCTCAATATGATGAATCATGAATGAACAGAAGTCAGCCAGAGATTCCAGTCTCCAGAGTGAACTCGGGCCTCGGCAAACTCCAACTGCCCAAGTCTCCAAGTCGCCAGCATTGCCGCATTTGCCATTGCGATTGCGATCCTGCCCCGTTCATCGCGGTCAGACCTCCTCGACGCTACGATCGGCGCTTGCATCGCCAGATTCGGGAGGCTGGCGACCCACCGTGTGTCATGCTCATTGCTGGCAGCGGGCAGTGGCCCCGGGGCCCGGCGTTCCGTACCTTCGCTAGGCTACCAGTGAGTCTGACTCGAGTTGCTGTCGAGGGCTTCGGGGAGGAAGGGAAGGTCAGTCGAATCGAGTCAGGGTCCGCATGTCAGAGACAACACTTCATTATACTATTCATGAAGCGTGCAGAAGGATGAAGGACCGAAGGATCCAATAAAGTTTCCTCCGGACAGGGAATCGAATCCACGAATCGTGCAAGACTCTGCATCTGGACGCCACCTGATTCCTGAATCAGCGAGTCTGCAGAACAAGGATTCCGAGCAGGGATGATTGAAGATTCGATTCCTGGGATTGGGAATTCTTTCGTCGGGGCTTGAGCCTGGAGCCGCCAAGCGCAACCATGGTGAACCATGTGGGCCGCTAGTTCCTGCGTCGCGGTTTCCCCGGTGCGTAGCGGCGTTTAGCTGCGTTGGCACCGCGCGGTTGTGGGGTGGGTGAAGTAATGAAATTGCGAGAGGCAGCGATGTCTCGGAGATGCTCCTGGGACCTGCCTCGGTGCGATGCGAAGCGAGATTCTGGCTTGGCTGTGTGCTGCGAGTTGGTCGTTTACCCTGATTAAGGAATTGAAGGGACGATCTGAGGCCAGAGACGAGGACTTTGTCTCCGTGAATACGGGGAGTCGATTACAATATCTCTCTATGTATGGCGAGGAGATAACTGTGTCTCTTCTAAATCGACAACTAGAGCACAGCGTGGCAAAGTCTTAAAGATAAAGAACCCCTGATTTCCCGCCTCTCCTCTGCGCTCTCCCCTCTCTTCCCTGCAACCGTGGCGAGGCCAACTCGCCCATAAACTCCCAATCCATCCCACCAGTCCATCAATCACGCCTTCGACACCTTAAACCCACCAGGAACCTGTTTCTGGAAAACACCCTCAGGATCATATCTCTCTGCAACCTCGCGGATAAACTGCACGTTGTCGTCCCCGTACCCGCGCAGCGGGTTCTGCGTCTTGTCCGCGTAGTTGAGGTAGATGTACTCGTTGTACATGTCGATGGACTTCGCGTAGTCGTCAAGCTCGGCTAGGGCTTCTTCGCAGAGACGGTGGAAGAGCGCGTCGTCGTTTTCGCTGTCCCAGGAGTAGTCGTATAGCACCTCTATACATACCACAGCATTAGCATTAGCATTGGCATTTTTGGTAGATAGATGGGTTAGAGAAAGGAGATGTAGAAGGGGCCAACGCACGAATCATATTCTCATCAAACCGATCCAAGCCCAGGACATTCCCAACGCCGTTATCTTCATTGCGCTGCCAGAGGATCTTGGGCCAGGGTTGGACGATAACCATGATGGACCAGTCCTCGCCGGTCGCGAGGGGCCGCGCGTCTTCGATCTTGCTGTTGAGGATCTCGATCATCTTGTACAAGACGTCTTCGCTGTTGTAGTAACTGCTTGTGAGGAAGACGTCGCTGTTGAATTGACTTGTTAGTGTATGTTTTGGGCTTTGCTTTATTGGGAAGGGCTAGGCACGCACCGGTATCCCTCAGCCTGCTGCAGCTCACTCGTAAGGTTAAACACCGTCGCATGGCGGGTCGAATCCGAGATATTCGGAATAGCATAGAAATCATCAAACGCCGCCGGGAACGCCTCGGGCTTGGAATAATCCAGCGGCGTGGTAATGGTCGTCTGCTCAGTCGTGCTATTATACTGCCACAGCCCAATCCAGCTCGCATAGGGGTCATTCTCGATATTATCGACGAATTCCACGAGCGCCGGGATCTGCTGGTCCGTCGTCGAGTTCTCGAACACGACGAGGCCGCCCCACATGTCGGCGCTGTCGATTGTTTTCACGTCATACTTGGTTACGATGCCGAAGTTGCTGGAGCCGCCCTTGAGCGCTTTGAAGAGGTCGATGTTTTCGTCGGCGTTTGCGTTCACGATGCGTCCGGAGGCGAGGACCACTTCGTAGTTTACGACGTTGTCGCAGGCGAGTCCGACCCGCGCGCCGTGGAAGGAGTTGCCGCCTGCACATTACACCACATTAGCACCCCCCTTCAAACCCACTCCAGCCAATAGACAAGGAAGGGAAGACACACCTCCAAGCAAAAACCCCCCAACCCCAACCGGCCCCGTCCTTCCCCCCGGAACCGTAACGCCATGGCCCTCAAGGTACTCATAAACAGCCTGCCACCGGGACCCCGGCAGGATGCTCGCAACCTTCGCATCCGCCTGGAAAACCGTACTATTCATCATGGACAAATCAATCGTAACCCCGGGCTCGATGTTATTCGCGCCCGCCCAGGTCATGTGCCCGCCGGAGCGCACGGCGAATTGGCAGGGGGCGTTCTCGCCGCCGGCGGTAAGGGTTTGCACGATTGAGGAGACGTCGTCGGCGCTGTATGGTTGCACGATGCAGGTGGGCTCCAGTTGTACGTTTACGGCCCAGTAGGAGGTTACGCTGTCGTGGTAGGCGGCGTCGCCGGGGTAGACGACTTTGTCGCTGATTGGGCTGGAGGAGAGGGCGCGGCACTGTAGAGCTCAAGACATTAGAATTTGCCATGCGGTGTGGGATGCAATTAAGCTTGGAGCGCTGGCCACTAGCATATTGTGGTAATTGGTAGGGACTTGGGTTTCTTACGCAGCGGCTCGAAGACTCGCGAGTAACAAGGGCAGAGCCAAGCTCAGGCGCGAGGCCGAGGAGGGCAGCGGCCACGGGGGAAGTGAGCTTCATTTTGGTGAATCTCAACTGTGGGATTGAGAGATGATGGAGCGACGGGAGGTGACATTTTCAAAAGTGCAGGTCTACCGCGTTTTATAAGCGCGTGCGATGCCTCGTAGACGGGCGGGCAAAGCACTTGCGACTCGAATCGTGCGGAGCTTCGGCAGGCAGGCTAATGACTCGACGATGCGAATCGCGACAATGGGACAATGGCATGATGGGGAATCTACCATGCCGGAAGGAGCAGGTGCCAGGCATCTAGTCCGATAATCGCATTGTCGATGACTGCGCAGTGCGCGAGCGAAAGGGCTACAGTCTTGACGCTTCCAGAGAAGACGGGGCAGCTCCGAACAAATGGAATGCAACAACAATTCAAGTGGACACCGGATTGGCTCTTCCTCAATTCTTGTTTAGCGGGTGGAGTTTAATCTCTGTGGTCGACAGAAAATGCCGCGGATCGGGCCTGCGCTAGTGTCGTGGTGGGGAATCCAGGGCCGCATTTGGGGGCGAACCAGCCTGACTAGGTCACTAAAGAGTCTGTGTCTACCCTCGTGTAATTCTTGTCGCACTAGGGAAATGTCGGCGGTTGACCACCCTGAATGTGGGAGTTTCCATAGAAGATTGATGGAAACGATGAGTTGGGGAGACGTGGCGTATGGTAAAGTTGACAAGTTATCGAGCGATGGAGGCCATACAACCTAGAGGTCAATGGTTTCTTCAATGTTCTTCACGGCAGAATGTCGGTGGTACAGAAACGTGGCTGCAGCATGGCCATGTGGGCGCAGGATTCCAGATTCCTCCGATGCCCAGTCCAGCGGTCAACAAAAGCCTCGTCTGCGATTTGAGATAAAAACCGGATCGCCCGGAAGAGCGCTGTTCAGTCTTCCTCGGACAGGAAATCAAACGACAACAGCTTATTGCCAACTATTGATATAGAATAAGCAGTTATTGAAGATGATGTTCACCCACGTGGCTCACCAAAACGTGTTGTTGATCTTTGCAGGGATCCCCTGTCGTTTGGTTTGCTAGTGCTGTTCCAGAACTCTCTTGACTCGCTCACTATTGGAGATAGTGCGTCTTGGTAATGGTTGGAGGCGGTCCTCGGGGGTTGACCGCTTATGCAAGCCGCAGCTGCATTCGAGTGTTCAGCGATACGATAGGATGCGCCTCGTGTTTTTGATCCAAGCGATGTATATGTAGCCTGCAAGACACTGCAGCGGGACTTCGGACGTGCAACGCCTCGCCCTCCGCTATCCTCTCGACATCTCGGGCTATCATTGAAAATCAAGGCTCGACGGCCTTTCTCATCCAGTCCTTGGCCGTGAGATTCCAAATGAGGTTGTCGGAGATTGGGTGCGCGAGAGAGTAAATCTCGCTCCGTCTGTTGTCGCGCCATGGTCACCGACACCGACACTGACGAAGAATACTTTACTCAGGTCTGATACCCTAGGTCGCAGTACGACCGCGAACAGCTTGAGTGGAATATTTGTAAACTTGCAGTATTGTTAATGACGGGTGCTAATTCCAATGATCGTTGCATCTCTTAGGCATTCGCCTGCCCGACTCGTTAGCGGCTGGTATGCTCGCCGTTCTAGGATCTAGGCCAGCGTAACATGGTTTACGACGAAGAACGTCGAAGATAGATTACCAAGCTTTTATTCAGGTATGTATTAGGTAGCTTCAGGGCTGGAATGATATAATGGCTCTGTGTTTTCTTTTGCGTTGGGGTGGGATATATATTTTAGAGTCCGACCCTCAATACATCCACCGGGTAGCCGTAGTAGTACGTCGATATTCTATTCTCACTATGTATAGTATCTACACTGGGTCTTTTGTTTGAACATCTATTACACATATATATAGACATAGCGAGCCAGCGCGCGCCAAATGGAGGGATAAATTTCTTGGGAGGAACCCAGCCTCAAGAACGCTGTGGAACCTTATAGTATTACTAAAACTCAGCAGACACGTCGCTGCAAATGCGGTGTATATACCTCTTCCCGAGCCCTAGGACGTTTGGAAATATAGCCAAACGCAATAGTTATAGTTTACCGTGTGCCTGATCAATCCCTCGTGCCCGCACTATACGCGCACAAAAAGCAAGCATAGCACTGTCTGTACTGGCCAGATCTACCGTGGATAATCCTTGCTATAAAAACCGTACGCTTGACAGTTCCATCAAGATCCCCGGGAGTACGGAAGGAAAATAAACCAGGAGAGAGACGGATATATGATAAAGTCGACCAAGGGGACGAGCCACCATGCAGGGAAACTGTGAGCCTTGTACATGTATCGTGGTGCACTCTGTGCAGAAGTGGCTGCAGCGAGGTGCCTCGCTGCTCGCTGCTCGGGACTCAAGGCTTGGCAGGTTGGTATGGGGTTGTAGGCGTACGATGGGATATGGTAATCGCATCGAGCTCAAACCAAGCAAGAAACAGGAGACGATTTGGGAGCTTGGGCAGAGTAACATCCTCAATGCTACTCGTAGTTCCGCCCCTCTGGCTCCTCATCACATCTGTAGAGCTACCCGTCTAGGAGCACCACAAGGAGCATATCATGTTTTCACTTTTAAGGCTATCTGTGCCGTTTGAGGGATAACCTCAACAAGGCTTATTGTACCATGCATACTGATCTTCTACGGAGTGGACTTTAGGCCAGCTTGCCCAGCGTAATGTCGTGCTCCAGTAAGGGGTTCAGTCCACCTCCGGATTCACTCACTACAGGCCCTGTTAGTACCATATGGTGTGGTTCCTTTGTTCCATTGCTTGGACAGTGGACTCACATGATGTTCGCCCTTTAGATGCCACATCGCTCCGAATGCTGTGCCAGTCGAAGTTGATGACGCGCCGCGATTCTTCGAGCCGTTTGGCGGTTATGGCAGAGTGAATGAGTGTGCGGACGGACGGGGTTGTTTCTGCTGCTCGCGTGAGGAGGGCGAGGATTTTTTCTGGACCCAGGCTGGGGAGTAGGGGGCGGAGTTCCTCCATGCTCATGGTTCCTGGTGTGCTGGTCTCAGTGCTTGTGTTGCTGGTCTTGGCGTTGGTTCTTGCTGCGGTGTTGGTGTTTGTCCGGGCGCGCTTGTTCGGGCGCGATTCAGGATGGAGGCCGCTCATCTCGCTCCTCGATATAGTAACGCAGGCTGTTTTTTGCGAGATGGAGCCCTTAACCGTTCTGCTGATATTGTATCTGATGCAGTTGTGTACTGGTACTCCGCACTCGCGCTTCTCCAGAATATTTGCAGCGTCAGGAACGCCGCCCAGGTTAATCTCCGATTGGTGGTACGCGCGTCGGAAATAGGTTCTTCCGCGCTGCGATCGCCACTGCACCCCCACAACACACCATCTCCCCACTTGGAGTTCAGGATGGCGGGGATCTAGGTCCTTCCAAGCCACATTTTGACTTCATGTCGGAGCTCCTGATCGATATCTCGAAATTAGAGGCAGCGAGAAGGGACAGTGGAAGGAGATGGCGCGGTTAGTACAACAAGGCATACTGTAGAGCACAATCCAAATCCATCTGGAAGGAGATCAACATCACGCATTCGCGGCTTAGCGGGTCACGGCAGTACGATGTCTCGTGGGACGTCTACCAGTCCGTCTGCGGCTCTATTTCAAGTATCGTGAAACAATGCGGGCCACTCGCCAACACTGCGACAGGGTATAACGGACTCTCCGTGTTGAGGAAGATCGCAAAGACGATCTGCCTGTCTGCGACGGATGTTGTCGGGCACGAGGTGCAGAAGCAGTTCCAGTGGGCGAATCCGCTGGATGAGGGGATGGTGAGTATTCTGGAGGCGATGAGCGTGCCGGAGCGGAGGGCGGTTTTGGAGGATGAGTTGTATGAGAAGTTCTCCGAGTTGACGCGGCTTGCGGTGCCGCTGTGTATTCTGCCGGAGCTGGGCAGGGCGCTTGAGTTGATGCATATGGCGGAGTATCAGGATGGGGATACGGGTGAGGAGTATGAAGATGAGGAGGGTGAGAGTGAATACTACGATGAGGAAGATGGCGACCCATATGGATATGCAGAGAGGGACTACAGCGAGGACTACGAGGATGACCCGGATGGTGGTAACTATCCCGGGCTGAATGCTTATCAGCTTCCGGGGTATGATCATAAAAGTTGGTCTACGAAGCACGCGTGAGCATTTCTGCTGTCTGGACTCGACTGCCTGTACTATATGGATACATTACTGCCTGTTAACGTACCAGTCATGGACTAGACCACGGCCATGTTTCTCGAGTGCGATACCCTTCACAGCATAGCTATTTTACTGTACACGCTTCATTAGAAAAGAGATTAATACCCAAAGCACCGCCTCCCGATTGCTAAATTCAGCGGCTTACGAACTAAGTCCCTTAAACCCTGTCCGTAAATCGAACCGCCAGCACCGCCAGCGTCAAACTTGGATTCCCACATGGCGAAGCAGGGAAGACCGACTTATCACAGACATACAGATTATCATAGCCCAGGAATTTCAAGTCTTGAACAACCACACCAGTGCCATTGTCCGCCATGCGAAGCGTACCTACTTCATGCGCAACCCCACCCAGAGGCGCCGTGGGGAGATTCGCGGTGCCATTCACCGTGAAGGACTACGTCCCAATCAGGAGTGCACTGGATTCGGAAAAAGCAGCCTGTACGACCCACTTGGCTTCGTCAACTACAGCGCTTGGACGAGGCGCTTCCGCTGCTCCAATAAAGTTTCTTTCCCTGATGCTCTATGTGTGTTGGGTAGGGTGCTTGAAAAGATAGCCAGGCCCGAGGTTCTTGCTAGGTGGACACATGTATAGGGCAGAAGCGTACAGCATGAACGGGGTAACAGGGTACTAGCATAACATGTTAGGTCTATTAGCTGTTTCGTACATAGTATCCAAACCAAGCAAGCTGAGTTGTACCATCTCTTCTAGATTCAATCCATCGAACTATGAAGCTATACACCGAAAGCTACCTTGCCACGAGAGTAAAATAGACACGACCCTGAGCGAGCCATGCGCGGACCCAGAATTCGAACTCATCCCCATTAAAGCTTAAGCTGAGGCTGAGGTATACATCTTTCAGCAAACCCTTAATAGGTATAAGTACTCCTAATTATCCGCCACCGCCACCGCTGCCCTCTCCCGCTCCCTCTCAACCTTCTTATCCCCCAACGAAACCCCAATCTCGCGGATCACCAGCCACGCCGGGTACAGCGCGATAGCCCACAGGCCGAAGTTCATGTAGATGCTGCCGACCGAGGCCATGATTGAGACGCTGCTGAGGCCGTACTGTGCGATACACGTTTGTTAGGGAGATGTGATGGAGTGGAGGGGAGGGGGCAAGCATTGGGGGAAAGGCCGGGGAGACGCACCGACACAGCCTGCGACGCAGACTCCATTCCCCGAAGAAGAGAGGCGAAACGGACGACTTCCTCTTCGTCGCGCGCGAGGTTTCCGACGATGAAGTACCTGCCCATTGACCCTGTTAGCACAGTACACCTCCAAGACATGGATGGCATGCTGTATGGCCGAGGAGAACGTACAGGAACATATAATTCAACTGAAACCCGACGACCCAAAACAAATACAGCGGAAACCCCCTCCCGAACCCAGGATCAACCCAATCGAACGTCGGGCTCGTCTCGCGGGAGTGGAAATCCGTCACGACGACCGTGCCCCAAAGCCACCACGCGCCCTGCAGGGTGAGGATAACCGCATAACCAGCGCGACTTCTTAACTTCAACGCAATCTTGCTGTCCAGAAACGCACCGAGGAGATTCCCCGCGATGATCGCCATTATCCCGCTCACGAACGAGCCCAGCGCTCTCGCACGCACGGAAAACCACATCGAGTTGTACGTGAAGAAGACGGCTTCTGCGAACGTCGCCTGCCAGATGAGCGGGGTGATGAGGAGGAAATTCCGACTGACGAGGAGTCTCGCCATAGCCTTGATTTCGTACCATGTATCGTGGACGATGGCGAGTTTCACGGGAACGCCGTCGGTACGCTGCACCTTGGCCGGAGGCGTCAGGAGTAACCCGCAGAAGGGGCCGAGGGCCTGCAGCGTGATGAAGATGTAGTACACGACATAGCTCACACTCCCCGCCGTCGAGCGATTGATATTCACACCGAGATTAATCGCTCCGCCGATGATTTGTCCTCCGACCCGGAAACTCAGCCAAAATCCAAGGAATTTCCCCTGGTTCTCCGGCTCCGGGTACGCGAGCGCAATCGCGCTCTCAGCCATCCAGAAGATCCCAGCTGATAACCCACAAAGCGCGGCTCCGAACAATGTTAACCAGTTGCTGTCATACCGCACCTGCGTGTATATCCCCGCGGCGTAAGGCGCGTAGCCCATGGTCCCGATGATGAGCGTCCACTTGATCCCAATGAAGCGCACGACGACGCTGCCGAAGAAGCACGAGAGAACCATCAGGCAGAATGTAAGTGCGTTTGCGGTGTTCACCACGTAGGGTTCGGCTGCGCCGCCGCCGCCGAGACTGTTCATTGCGCCCCAGATTCCGGGCGCGAGGAAGTTGCACATTCCGAGGATTAGGGCGTTGTAGAAGGTTGAGCGGTACCATCTTACTAGTCCCTGCGTTAGTTGGGGAGGATGGATTGGTACGTAGGATGTCTATCTACCTGGATATTTCCGGGGAGGAGAGTCGTGGCCGACTTCCTCGTCGGTGCTGAGGTCCTTTTCGGCCATTGTGATGATCTTTGGTCAAACCACGGTCGGTCGTCTGATGCGACAAGAGACTCGATCAATCGAACGAATCCAAAATGCCACCATACACGGACCGACGGACGCCCTCTTGATATACTCCCGTCCAAGACCCCAGCCGCATGTCACTCTGAAAGCTCCAGTGGATCCCTCCCTCCCTTGCAGCTACAGCCTAACGGCCTCTTGGTTGTCTCAGTCAAGCCGAGCCCAGGATTATCGAACAAAGCGCAGACCACGCGCAGGCCCGGTCTCAACAGCGCCATGAAGCGCCGTCCAGCCATCAGGATGATTTACCCACCTCTCGGCGCGTTTGTTGCGATGCGGGTGGTCGGCGGTGTTGTGGTTTTGGCTGATGATTACGTGCTCGCACGGCATTGCCCTGTGGTTGTTTTGGGGGATACGGGGTCGTGAAATGGGGATTGAAAATTACACAGTTGTAGGCCGAGGTTATTGGGAGGAGATATGATGATAAGGCATTGATCATTGATTATTTCGTTATCGTAGCTACTATAGCTCCCCTATGACCCATCGAGCCGTGTCAAATTCCCATCCTTCCCATGCTTCCCTAGTAGGATAGTAATAGTAATAGTAGTAGTAGCCCCCTCCACCTCAGCCCTAAGCATACCATGCAAATGAACAACACATCCCCAACCCCAACTATCAACCATCAACCATTCACCAACCCAAATCTACTCCGTATCCTCAGGATGAAACACCAAAGCGCGCACCTCAATACTCTCCCTCGCCGGATATCCAACCTCGGTCTCAGGATTCACAAACGCGCTATGCGGCACCCTCCTCGCGCGCCCATCCGTCTTCGAATCAAAGCACTTAATCAACGTAACCAGATCCGACCCCTGCCCATACCGATAATACCAGCGGAAGCCTGGGTTCGCGCGCACGCCATACGTCTCGCCCTCGCGGTCGGGATAGACAAGCTTGATCCCGACGAGGTCGGAATCGGGGACGGAGTGTGCGTCTGCGACGGCGAGCGGGTCTTTGAAGATCGGCTTGATGGGTCGCCAGACGTTTATGATTTGGTAGCGGCCCTTTAGCAGGGTTGAGGCTTCCGCCGGGAGGTGGTGCGAGACGCGGTTGCGCGATGCGGTGTAGGATTGGTCGATGTGGACGCGCTGCACGGGGCCGCGGAGTTGCACGCCTGGGTTCCGGCTGTCGAGGGGGGCGCGCCGGATTGTGTGGTCGAAGATGAAGATCTTTGATGCGCCGGTTCTACATACATACACTCTGTCAGTATGCCTGCTACTTTGTATCCAGTGGAATGGTGTCGACGGGGAGTATGAACAGGGGCGACATACGCATCCTTGAGCAACTGTTCCGTCTCGGGATAATAAACCCTCTTGATCTCCTCATCATCGACAAACTCCTTCTCGACACTCTCGTGGTAATAATACTGGAACCCGTTGCCGTCGAGCGTATACTCCAGCTCGTGACCCGAGATGTCGTGGATGGTCACGGGGATGGTCTCGATCGGCTGCTTGCGGTAGGCTTCGGCGTCGCCGACGATGTTGGGCGTTGGCGGGGAGCCGTCTGGATGGTCTGCGAAGAAGTTCAGGGTCGTTTGGACGTGGTGTGGTTTTTCGGAGGATTCGAGGATGGGTTGGGTTTGGGTTGTTAGGAGGGAGGAGGTGGAGGGGGCGAGGGGGGTTTGGATTGTTGCTGAGGCCATAGCTATAACTATCTCAAGTATGCTCGGTATATGTAGTGGATTTGTATGGATTCGTAGAAGTGGACCGATAAGATAGCACCGTCGACCCGAGAACTCGGGGTATATAAGCCCAGCCCTGAGAGGGGTTGCGCATAGCCAATTTGTCAGACCAGCACGCAATCGCGAATGTGACGCGCTACGGGCACTGCTGATAAATACAAATGCTGGCGATTGGATGGCAGGAACATGGCATGATGATGATGCCCTGCTGCGCAGCGTAAGAAGGGGGTGAGTGGTTGGGCTGAGGTTCCTCTGGCATTGCTTTGCCTTGCAGGGGCCGCTTGGTTAGAGGGGATTTCTAATCAGAGATGACGTCCGAGGTTGAGGTGCGAATACGTCTACGCAGCAGCCAATACTGGGAGAGTCGCTCGGAAGCGCACCAGGAGGATGTTCAAGTAATAATAGGTGACGGCAAATCCGATAGTAGGCTGGAAACTGTAGGCGAGGTAACAGATATTGCTCGAGGTTTTGATACGTTCGCGGACGTTTACACTGCAGTAGGTCTGTCACTGCAAAGCATGAAGAGCAGGTTAAGAAATGCAGCAATATGGAACGCGCCCAGGACTCCCCGCGGACCCCAGTCGCACCTTCCCCAACTTACAATTGTCAGACAGGGAAGGAGCAATGGTGGGCGGGCTCGTGCATTCCTTAAGCTGATCGTGCTGTTTACTGAGTGTACGAGGAGGAATCGAGTGCGCCTTCCCTTCTTTGATATACTACTTATTGCGACGTTTCCTTCTTCAAGTACCATTAGATTGTAAAAGATGACCGTGTTAATCAAATCTACTTGCGAACGCTCGCAGGGAACTATGTATCATACGCGCGAACCAATTTCGTCGCAGTCGTCCCATCATCAAGAACCCTCTCCTCCTCTTCAAGTCTATACCCTCCCCACCGGGGCAGCAGCACCGTCCAAACATACCAGTACAGCACCCCAAAGACGATCCTACATAATCCTGTCAGTAAATGTGCTCTCAAAGCCAAGACTCGTAGACTTACACCGCACCCCCAACAACCGCATACGTGGCATAGAAAAACTCCACATCCCCCCTATAGTTCGGCGGCGGCACAAACGGCGCAACGACGAGCGCCAGCGAAACCAAAATTCGCAACCAGACGGCGGGTAACCACGCCTTGAACGGGCGGAAGAGGTTCGGCTCGCGGTAGCGGAGGAGAAGTAGCCCGCCTGTGACTGCCAGCCCGAAGATCGTGCCTGGGTACCCCTCGACGTCTAGGATGAAGTTGTACACGTCGCCCTGCGGCGGGAGGGTGATTACGAGTAACGAGGGGATGTAGTGTACTATTAGCCCCCAGAGGGGGGTCCCGAAGGGGCGCGAGGAGGAGAGGATGTCTCCCCAGGGGAGGAAGCCCTGGCGGGCGATTTCTTGGTTGACGCGGGCCTGGCTTGTTACCTTCTGTGAACTCACAAAAAAAGGCAAGGGGGAGAAACGTACCAGCGCAAACGTAACAACCATAACATTCCCCGCCGCTGAGATTGCAATGGCAAGCGGGAAGAGGATCCCGCCGACACGGTCGCCAAAGAGCCGTTCAAAGAGCAGTGCTGCAACGAGCTCGCCGCTCTCCTTGATCTCGTCGAGGGGGACGACGAGGAAATACGATGCGTTCGCGAGCAGGTACAGGACCCCCGAGGTTAGCAGCGCCGCGGGACACACCGTCCTGACTGTTCGGATCGGGTCGCGGACTTCGCTGAGGACGTTGTTCACGTTGCTCAGTCCCGCGTAGGAATACGTTACTTTAAATAGGGATGTCGAGAGGAGGTTCCAGCTCCAGTTCGAGCCCTCCCAGAGCGTGTCCCATGCAAACGGGTGGTGGGGTTTCTGGCCCGCGCCGCTGGCGATGTCAGATGGGCGGAGGAGAATCACCCAGATCCCCGTTAGTGATATCGATCCAATGAGGAAGATCTTCAGCCAACCCAGCACATTCTGGATCCAGATCCCCGTCTGCCGGAAGCCCCCGTGTATGATTGTTATGGCCGTGAGCAGGCCGGCTGCGACGAGTTTGTGCTGGAGCTCCGAGGGCTCGATGTCGAATGCGAAGAGCGTGTACTTGGCGAAGATTATGCAGTTGCTTGCGGTGAATCCCAAGAGCACAGCTTGCACTGCGACCAGCGTCGATGCGAGGAAGCGCGGATATGGGTAAGTGTATTCAAGGTAGACCTTGTCCCCTCCAGAGCGCGGAAGCATGCACCCATATTCCATCGAGACGACCATTCCGCACGCTGAAATAACTGTCCCAGCTATCCATAGTACGAGTGAGAGCCCGATGCTCCCTGAAGATTTAACAATCGATCCCGGCGTGGCAAAGATCCCGCTACCGATGACGCGCGACACAACGAGGATATACGCCGTCGTCCAACTGAGGTATTTCCCAGGCGCGGGCGCAGGCGATGGGAGTTCATCATCTCGACGCGTCTCGGGCTCGTAGTATCTTGGAAACGCGTGCTGCTCCTGGAGCAGCGGCTGAGTCTCTGCTTCCATGGTGGTTACTTTTGAGACCGCTGAGCATTTCGTGGCCGTCGTCAGCTATCTGGTATCTCAGATGGCAGCGACTCGAGTCGACGACGTTGATTAGAAATGCGGATGCGCTGCCCATCAGCAGGCGCTGTCGCGGTGATAACATTTCGCACGTCATTTGGCTCACTCCTTGCACGCTGCTCAGCGTGTCAGGTCGCAGCATGTGTCACGTCGAGGCATCAGATGCCCGTTGCGCCATTGTGCCACCACACCAGGGACACGATCGCGATCACGATCACAACTGTTTCGATCGGAGCATAAGCAGGACCTGTTCATAATCCATCTAACTGTGTAATATCTCCCGTCTCCGCCGAAAATGTCTTAGTGACCAGAAGACTGCCATCGTCATTGTCAAGACAGATCGGGGTATCACGCCATCCAACCCCGCGATGAGCCATGGCAGACGTGCTCGCACCCCCGGATTGCGAACAGACGCAATTGCAAATTACAATCAACTTTTCAGATCCCTGCCCTGTTCAGTCAGGTTTATCTTACGCTCTCGTGCGAGAGATACCCTCCGAGTCGCGCGAGATTCGAGATGAGATTGGCTTGCGTTTGAGATGGAGACATGCACGCAACAATTTGCTTTGCCCGCGACGACTCAACTGACTCCATCAATCTCGAAGGATCCCTGACGCCAATGATTCGACTTGAAGGTCGGGTTCATGACTAATGTTCGCAGTGTAAATACTTCGATCTCTTTTCCATCTCACATGCAGACATACAGACACACACACATCTTGGAGCTTCTGTAGTAAACATGACGACAATAACGACCCTCACAACAACGACGCTGGACGAGAAGCACCCGGTCATCTGCCACGAAGAGCTCCTCATAGAACAGCGGGAAAATGCTCGCCTCACATCTCGAACAGTCCAGACGACGCACACGCCAAGTCCCACGCAGCGAGCGTTGCTCCTCCACGCCGCCCAGCAGCCCTACGCCCTGGTGACCGATCATGCCATCCCGACCCTGCTTCACAAGGATGAGATCCTGATCAAGGTACGTGGCTCTTGTAGCTCAAGCTCGAGCTCAGACCAGCGCCTAGAGCTTCCATCTAATCTGATCGGATCGGATCTAACTTTCGTTGCAGGTGACTGCCATCGGACTGAACCCGATAGACTGGAAGGGCCCGTACGTGATCCCCTCTGTTCCTATCTTGCCTGAATATGAACGCAGCCAGTAACAAACGTAGAGCATTCAACTTCGGAATCCCGAGCTTACCATGGGTAAACGGGCGCGACCTCGCCGGGGTCGTTGTACAAGCGCCCGAGACGACGGGACCAGCTTTAACATCTCGCCTGCGCAAGGGCGACCTCGTGCTCGTCCCCTCGACGGACTACCGCGACATCCGCAAAGCCGCGTTCCAGGAGTACGCCGTCGCGACGCACTTCAACGCCGCGAAGATCCCAGCGAGCAGTTCCGCGCATGCGGCTGCGAGCGTGGGCGTTGCCTTCGTTGCCGCGATCTTAGCGCTGGGTGTTTCCTTTGGGCTGGATCTTGGCGTCATTGAGAAATGTCCGGGGCCGAATCTGCCGGAGCTGTTGAACAGAGTAGACGCGAGCACGATACCCGCCGATGTGCGCGACGAGTGCTTCGCGTCGAGGGAGAAGATCGAGAGGCCGAAGGCTGGCGACTGGATTGCTATTTGGGGTGGTACGTTGCTATCTCCCCTCCCCTCCCCTTCACCCATAGCAAGCAGCATAGTATTCTGACAGTGCGCAGCATCAACAACAACGGGCCTCCTAACCCTACAAATCGCCCGCCTCGCTGGGCTAAAAACAATCTGCGTCGCAGACATCGCACGGCACGGCAGCCGACTCCACGCCGCAGGCGCCGACATCCTCATCGACCGCCACGACACGAGCCGCGCCCTCGAAATCATCCGCGGGGTAACGGGCAACAAGCTGCGCTACGCAATCGACATCGTCGGGCGCGAAACCTCAACTCTCCTCCAATCCGCCCTGAACCCGGAAATCGGCCCCGATGGGTCCCACGCGCACCTTCTGGGTCTGACGGGGTTGCCGAAGGCGGAGGCGCGGGATGAGCGGATCGTCTATCATACGGTTCCGATTAAGCTGTTTCATTCGTGTCCGGAGGTTGGGGAGGCGATGGTGCTTTGGTTGGAGGGGTTGTTGGAGAGTGGGACGCTGGAGCTGCCGGAGGTTGTGAGGGCGGAGGGGGGGCTTGCGGGGGTTAATGGGGCGTTGGAGGTGTTGAGGAGCGGGGAGGCGAGTGGGAAGAGGATTGTGCTTTCGTTGGACTGAAGATGCTATCTTCTCTTTTGGGCTCGGGGAATTTTGTTCCATTGCTTATGATTATGATATGAGATAGATGTGGCGTTTGGGTTGAGGATAGAAAATGCGATACTACGGCATTGATGAGTCTCTTAAGTATAAGCGAATACCTCCTACATTCATTGGACAGTGCTTAAGAAAAACTCTTGGATCATCCTCGCAGACCCTTATCACAGAAAAAGACGACAACAAAGACCAGAAAGGAAAGCTGAGCAGTCCGAACGAAAAGCCAGCGACTCGGACACCACACACTCTCCGCCCCTGGTTGGATTATCAATCAGATATGCAAGGGCCAGCATATCGATTCAGAAAGCAGCCAGCGGTAGGATCCTGATAATGGAATCCTAGCTCTCGCAGGCATTCTTGTTCCACAGGCCACAGGCCAAGCACGTCAAATCGGCAACTCGGTCAATGCTCAGGGATGATGATGCAACCCTCCGCCTCCAATGTCGCCATCAGACAACGGAGATACCCCTCCACCCCTCGTTGTTGGACTTTTTGTCGGGCCTGGCTCCGACGCAGAGGGGTACACGAGGAAACCCAACAAAGGGGGCTGGATCGTCATCGTCCTCTCGGGATAATCGGCATTCCTCGTCGATCATTGGCCCGGGCACGCACACCGGCCGGCTCATGGTGAGATTTGGAGATGGTATTGGGCATTTCACTCAACCATGGTTCTGTCCAGGGCAGTGTGCTCGGATTCCACGACGAGTGTTTGCCGCAATCTTTCGGCCTCCTCCCACAGAATGATTATTATATCCCACTCGGCAGACTATCGCATGCTACAGCCAAGCGTGAACTACCTCGAGAATGCGTATGCCTCATGAGATAGATGTGTTTCTAGAATGTAATATACTCGTGGTGTCCATTGATGCTAAACCAACAAATCCATATCCATATCACTCCTAGTAGACCTATATCGTGTCGTAAGAACCTACACATCCGCCCACGTCTCGAGATACGTCCTCAAATCAATCTGATCCGGCCTCTTGAGATGCGGCGTAAGATCAATCCCCGCAGCCCCAACTTGTGCTTCCTCCCCCTCCCGCTCCTGCGCCCTCGTCTCCCTCACCGTCCACCCATTCCCAATAAACCCAAACCGATTCCCACTCGGGTTCGTATACTGATACTCCCAATCCTCCCAGCGCGGATCGCGGCGCAGATAATTCAACGCAGCCGCCGAGGCCGGGAACAGCCCATGGATGCGCGCCCCCGGTCGGCCGCCGTTATACCAACTACTACAGTGTTCCGTCCAGACGGTCCGCGGGAAGAATGCGTCGGAGTACTCGAGGAAATCGTCTGTGGCTGCTTTGGAGGGGACGAGCGATTTGATACCCTGGCTGCGCAGTTTGCGCAGGATCTTGGCGATGTATGTGATTTGGTTCTCGATGCTGTTTGGCACGCTCCCACTGTGGCCTGTTGCGTTTGGGCCGCCGATCCAGAGGAGGTTTGGGAAGCCGGGGGTTGCGACGCCGAGGTAGTTGTAGGGGAATCCGAAGTGGCCGTCGTGTCTCCATGCGCTTTGCAGGTTCAGGTTGCCGGATATTATCGGGAAGGGAGGCGCGTGGTCGACGTTTGCGCCTGTTGAGCAAATGACGATGTCGACCTTCCTTTCTACCCCGTCCCTCGTGATGATACTGTTCTCCGTGAAGCGGTCGGTGTGCGTCTGGATATACTCGACATTCTCCCGACACAGCGCCTCCAGGTATCCCGGCCCCGGCGTCGGGCGTCGACAATTCGGCGGGAACTCCGGAATAATCTTCTCAGCGAGGTCAGGCTTCGCCGTAACGCGCCTCAGCATAAGCTCGCTCCATTTCTCGCGGAGCCCCGTGTTCTCTTCACTGCCTCGGAAGATCGCGCCGAACCGCGAGAAGTACCCGCTTTCGATCTTCTTGCGGTACGCGAGGTATGTGTCTGCGTCGTTGAAGGATTCGATTGTTTCCGCTGGGATGAGGTTTGGTTCGAGGCGGCGGACGCCGACTGTACCAAATGAGTCGGCGATCCACGTGCGGTTGCGCGCGTAGTGGTCGACGTGTCCAGCGATGGGCTGGATCGAGGGGAGGACCTGTAATCCTGAAGCGCCGTTCCCGATCAGCGCGACGCGCTTGTCCTTGAGATCGACGGTATGGTCCCAGTTCGAAGAGTGGAACAGCGGACCCTTGAAGTCGGTTATCCCCGGATAATCAGGCAACTTCCACGCATTAAAGTGCCCGATCGCATTCAGCACGACATCGAGTTCCTCGACATATTCTCGATCCGCCTTCAGGTCGCGCACACTCACCCTCCACTTCCCCTTCTCGCTCACCCACTCCGCACGCTCGACCTTGTGCTGCGCACGGATATACTTGTACACGTCATATTTCCTTGCAATCCGCTGCCAGTAGTCGCGGATCTCGGCGCCCTGCGCAAACTCCTCGCTCCATTTCGTATTGGGCTCAAAGGTTGACTGGTACACGTGCGCGGGGATGTCGCAGCGCACGCCCGGGTATGTGTTTTCGAACCAGGTCCCGCCCTGAAAATGGGTATCAACATTGTATCTCGGTTTTCAGGGAAGGTGCGGCGGGCTTAGGTGAAAAGGGGGACATACAACATCCGCATTCTTATCATAAATCCTCAAATCGAGCCCCGGGAGCTTCGCGGGCAACAAGACACCCGCTGTGATCCCCGACAGTCCCGCGCCGATCACGCCGACTTTTATCGCGCGGACTTGGTCAATGGGGTGTTCTTCGAGCTGGAAGGCTGGTCGTTGCTTCACTTCCTCCGTCGTCACTGGTGGCGCCGACGGTACTGATTCTAGTGATGTTTCTTGCGCTTGTTGTAGCGGCACCTTCACCTCCGTATGTCCAGCTCCATGCCCAATTCCAGTTCCATTTCCATTCAGGATGGGAATCTCCGACACAATCGGTGCTTTGACTGCTGCCGCCGCCATCGTGTCGAACAGTATCACTCGCACTCTCACGCGTACTGTTGCTGGGAGCTTGAGCTTGAGCTTGTGCCGCGATATGCTCCCCCTTGGACTTCGGCCCGTAGTCCCCTTTTATCAGCAGCAGGTAATGAACCAATGCGGGGAATCCCATGGTGTGATTTGCCCAGCTCCTTGTTCTTTCTCTAAAATATGTGGTTGGCCGGTTCCCTCTCAGGCAGTTGGAGTCAAGGCAAGGCAAGGCAAGGCGAGAGAGGAAGGTTGTTTCGCGTGCGTGGTCGCGAGGGCGAGGAATAATGCTCCGCTCCTGCTCTTTCCAATGTCTGTCTGCCCTCTGTTTCTGGCGGGGAGCACGACATTGTGGGCCGCGATGGTGCACGTTTTGCGTCATAGATTGAAATACGGGATTTTGCAAGGTGTATTTTTCAGTTTGCTTGCTTATCTATCTGGATCGCTGGTTGCGGGCTTATCGTGATCTTGGAATGTAGGATTTGCCATTTCGTGCGTATACTTCGTCATTCTACTTACTCCAACTATCAACTACAAGCAACAGCAACTCGGGGCTGGGTTGAATGGATGTGGTGTGGTGCCGGTGTGGTGCCGGTATAGTGTTTCAGGGTCGAGCACAACTACAACGTTGTATCCCACTAGTCGCTAGTACTCTGCTCCAGGCTCAGGCTCAGGGTCAAGCTCCGGCTCATCAAAAATAAAGCGAAGAAGGACTCCGCATGGGCTCAAGAGTCAAAAGTAGCGAAAGACGCTTTCGCTCGAGCTTTTAATCTTTGTAGGGCCTCGTGTCCGCAGCATGTTTGTTAGGGCCGGTTGCATATATACACATATACATACATATCTGGGCCACACCCTCGCCACACAACATTTCCCGCGGTCGGACAGAACACGATGGCCGGAGAGTGTACATACGGAACTTCCAACAAGCTGCTCGTGCTATTAACAATACTGAGCGCAAACGCGCCGAAATTCGACGGTTTTCCTTTCCCACGGCTGTATACCTACGGATGCCATCGTGGCCGCCCAATAAATATGGCAACCAAACCGAGGCCCCAAAGAAAAAAGAAAGAAAGACAGCAAAAGAAACGAAAAGTAAAAGGCAAGTCACAGCCGTGGATTGCGCCAGTGAGGTCTATGTTACCTTTGGTGGGAGTCACAGAGTCTAGAGTGGCGTTGAAGGCTGTATAGCTACGCCGTGTATAGCTCTTTCAAAGTAAGCGCGACCACAGCGCCGGTGGCATTCCTTTGTATTGAGGCAGCAGGCCGCTGACGCTGACGCTGACGGGGCGTATCTCTCATCTGCAGCGTGATGGACCCGTCTTCCGTCAACTGAAACTGAGGGGTGGGCATGTATCTAGATCCACTAGGGTCTGCAGGATATCGTGTGTGTCCACCGACGCTCCCATCTGCGGCGCCCATAACCATTCTTCATATCGCGTGAAGACATAATAGGTAGTGTAGGGTAGTTAACATTCCACACCGCAGCACGACACACGAGCACAGCTGATTCCATTCGGATTCGCAGTTCGCCCCTTTTCCTGGCTGCTGCCATTGGGGCGCGCATGGACACTTGTCTGATGGTTCTCGTATGTCTGTAGCTCAGTCTCTGCAGGCGCTGTATACCTGCTGCGTGTGTGGTGCTTTGCTCCATGCGGAGAACACAGAACGGCCTATTTGCACTGACTGGGCGCAGTGTCCTAGAATGAAAAATATGGTACGTGGATGGATGAAGTGGTGCAGCTACGACTTGCGAGGTACGGGGCAAGAGCTCCTCGTTTATCATTCCCAATTTATAAAGTAGCTTGGTCGTTTTTATGAGTTATGTTATATGTTGTCCATTTATCCTTGTATGGATAGGTGAGCTTATGGCTAACACACATACCGGCGCACGCCTGCGGACATGCCGTATACCGCACCACGCTCCTGGTGGCAAACCCACATTGGCGTGTAGCAGGAATGAACCCTGTCGAGGTAATCTCAATCAGCGACCCGATTGGCCTTGTCCACGTACTTTCGCCGGGTGAGTCTGGCGCCCACTGGCTAGCAGGCAGATCGTGCGGAGTGAAGGGTATAACCTTGCGGACGCTACAGGCCGGCGTAATTCCAGGTGCCGCTGTGAATACGGGCGGAACTGATGTCGACCTCGAATCAGACTCGCACTTGCAGAGGCGGCGGCTGGTGGTTTTACGCAGCTTGGATGTCGTGTCCAATTTCCCCTGGGTGTGTATCGCTCCGCCGAACCTTGTATTAGTTGAAGCTTGCGTTGCCTCTGACCCATTGCCTTTCCCTGGGTCCAATTTTGCGTATCACCCCCAGTCTCCAGGCATGAGCCCCACCAACCTCAAGTCTTGAAAACATGCATCTCCTGCAACCGAATAAACTCCCCCTGCTCGCGATTCGCCGACTGAAACGTCCCCGAGGTAACCTCACGCGGCGCCGGAATAAACTCGTTCAGATTGGCGTTGGCACCCCCGTTCTCATTATTGCTTCCGCCAGGCGAGCGTCCCGACGAGCTGTATCCGAACCACTTGGGCTGCAGGCGGTGGTAGGTATAGTTGAAGAAGGCGCGGATGCCGGGCATGCACACGGAAATTGTGGCGAGGTAAACCTCGACTAGAGACCAGGTGCCCATCGGGGTGAAGGTTTCTGGATCTGTGTTAGTTGAGGGTTCCCGAAGGGATGGGGATCGAGGTGCACGGTAGAAGGGAATGTACTTGTAATGTTACGCGTCATTGCCATGCTGAGGGACGCAGTGAAGCGGAAGATGCTAAAGGCCGTGACACTCCACCACCTATTAGTAGTTACGGTACAGGATCAGGAAGCCCGAGACATACAGAATCCCAACCGCAAACATGGAGCAGACGCCGATTTTCTTTCCCAAGGGGAGATTCATTTTCGCGAGGGTCGTCACTGGGAGGCCAATGATCACGACGTCCAGACTGATATTTATGATGGAATGAGTCCAGATTATGGGAACGTGCGAGATACATTTCCCCTCATGCTCGCCATCCCACATGTGCCAGAAATAACTGATCGGTTTGCAAGCAAAGATCAAAGCAAAAATCGTCGCTGTTCCCCAGCACGTTGTAAAAGCGAGGACGAAGTAGGTTGCGCGCCGGAAGTTCTCGTCGGGGAAGAGGCGGAGAAAGAGAAGAAGCATCGAAACTTTGGTGAGGGTGATGGATGCGATGTAAAGGCCTTCGAAGCAGAAGCAGATCTATTTCGTTAGTCACTCAGTGCAGGCACAGGAAACCTGGGCGTACATGGATGATCCTAGTGATATCGTGAAACGAAAGAAACCACATATCCTTTCCCAGTCCGATGCAGTTCACTGTTCTATTAGTAAACAGCAATGCTCAGTCGTTCTGAACACCTACAGAGAATAGCTACGATTGTTATGGCAAGCACCACCACCTGGTGGCCATGTTAGCCGAGGCCCCCACCCACACGCCACTGCACTAACCTGCGAAATAAGAATGGCGATATCGTCAAGTCCTAGGCGTGACCCTATGAGTCGACCGGCAATGCGAAGACTGACGGCGAGAGTCGACATCATACCACCACCGATAGCCACCACGGGGTAGATCTTGTTGTCCACCACGACAGGGTAGTCGCACGTGTCGTAGAGATAGCGCATCGAGCCTGGCCTGTTAGCATGCGTCCTTGCAAAGGTGGCACAGCCATACGCAGATTATCCTTGATGCTGCAATTCTGTATTCCACAGGCCTGGGCATCCACCATAAACTGGGCATTGCTGCAGATGCAGTCAAAATCCCCGAGCGAGCACGAAACCGACCTGGTCGCCTGGTTGAGGCAAAGCAGCTGCACCAGTCAGTACCTCTGCGAGAGAATCATGTTGGTTTAATCTCGAGTAAACATACCCCACAAGATGACAGCCCTTCCATTGCTGTCAATCGACGGAGCAGGAACGGCACGGAAATGAGCGGAATCTGCCAGCCTTAATGAGTTAATGGGACAATTGGACAATTGAATTTATTTAACTCTAGTTTTCGTCTGTGCACTCGGAAGCACTGATTTCCCCTGGTGTCTACTCACCAAGGTCCAGTGACTGGATAGCGCGGGCGCTTAGGCGAATCTTAAAAATGGGCCAGCTGGCGCACGGCTCCGACTCGGGGAAGGCTTGCGGATGATAGATGAACCCCGAAAAGGGGGGCGCGTGCACTGAGGTACTCGACTACTGGTAGTTCGATCCCCGGCTCCTGAGGGGCCCGAACCGAAACCCCAGTTGCCACGCGATCGTCGCCGAAAACGGATTGCCGCAGGCGAGGATGAACCCCGAAAAAGAGGGGCCGAGTCTGAATATCTCGAACCAAACCATTCCCGGCTTCCAGCACCGTTATCAAGGAGTGGGTGTTGTCGCTCTCCTGGCCACTCAGACCCGAGCAGCCGTCGCAAGGGTCACCTCCTACTCGGCAATCTATTGCCTTGGTGGGTATTCCAAATCCAAGGACAATGAAACAGATGCAACGGAGAGCTCCGAGGATGGCCCGTCCCTCTTGGCAAACTCTGTCAGGCTTCGTGGCTGTCGAGAACAAAGAACCGGATGTGATCGCCGCCGCGGTGGCGGCCTCCAGCGAACCACTCAGGTAGAGCGACAGGGAAGATTGTTGGCCCTAGGTGGAATGAAAGAAACAAACCCGGGAGGTGACCTCGGAGAGCCAAAGAGGTCCAGGAGGACGTGCGAGAAAGGGAGGGGTGAGTGATGGGTATGCGAGATTGGCGCTCGAGAGCTTGAGGAGGGGCCCACGTTGAACTTTGGGCTGTCGCAGTCACGCATGGCGGAGATCAGACATGGCCAGGATACCAACCGGAAGTTGTAACTAATCGGGTTCCATGCGTCCAGGATGCTAACTACGATGTTGCTCAGGGAGCGACTGATCGAGAGGTTGTTTGGAGATGGCCAGCGGCCCCCGGAGCCGTCCTTAGTTCTTTGCTCAACAAGACGAAAATATAAGCCGAGGCGACAGAATGGGCAGACGTTATCCGAGAAACTTCCAGCAGAGAATGTACTCAAGACTTGGAGAAACGAGCGTTTGGGTTCGGTGATCCAATCCCTGACCTGCAGATGAGCGAAGTATATAATCCTACAGTGGTTGTTTCATCACCCCTACACACCGACAAGCGCCGCAACAATGGATCGAACGTCCCAACAGTCTCTAGTCCTCGCGTATAGCTCACTACGGGTTTTATATATCCGAGGCATAAGTCGGACGTTGGTGGGTTCTGGTTAGTATGCCAAACGAGCACCGAGGCGAAACAGGGGTCTCGATAAGCAGTGGAATAGCTCGACTAGGCCTCGAAGTACACAGTAACAGGACCTACAGATTTCCCCTACACATCTTCATCGTTATTCCGATCTGGCTTCATGTACTGCCCCTGCTTTGTCAACAGTCAATCCATACATACCGGTTGGTTGTCGCATCAAGTTAAATAGATAAGTGAGGAATCAAAATAGGGGGTTGGGATCACGATTCTATCACTTCCTATATATATTCTAGATGGCCCACTGCTCCTATAGCCGCCTGCTCGCTTTTGAATACTTATTGATAGACGAACGAGAATGGACCAGAATCCTACCATCCAAGATATCTAGTTATCTGTCGATTGATAAGGCCCTACACGAAACAGACAGAAGCCGTTAAGACGACCAAACCGGGGGACCCGAAAGACCTTTAATTGAGTATTTCCTGAATATACCACTCGGACAGTGGTTGCACTAACCATGACAGCCACTGGTGGTCTACATAGTCGTATCTCCACCCCAATTCCTCCACGCACTCAATCCAACCCGGGACACTGCTCACTCGTCTCGGCGACAATCTCATCATACGGCGCCGGATCCGTCCAAATGAGATCAAACCTGCCACGCAACAGCGCATCAGCATCTCCCCAATTTACACTAACATCATATCCCAAAGCCCAAAAGCTAGAACACAGGAAACACTCACCTATCACTCGGATACTCCGGCGCATCATCGTCGCCCAGCTCCTCAACGATATCCGTCAACGCATCGTGTTCCCAGCAGATAAGGACATTCCCATCGCCGTCGTAATCCTCAATCGCGTCCTTCACGCACTCGGGGTCGTCGCGGTCACACGAGATATCCACTTCCAGACCGAGGTCGTTTGCGAGCGGGAGGACGGTTTGGTAGGGGCGGATGCGTTTCCCATCTACAGCATGGAGCTCATTAGCTTACCACGCATGCACGGGTGTATCTGGATTCTGGGTAGAGAAGAGAGAAGGTGAATGAGGAAGAGGAAAGAGGGCACGCACTATCCTTCGGCGTCATCGCCATGATATAACCGATATTATATCCCGAATTCGCACCAAAGACCTGCCGGAGACACTGCGCGCGCTCTTCGCCCTGCGCACTGAGTCCCGTGCCGTCATTCTCGGGCTTCTCGCCGTGTCGGATGAGGTAGACCGTTGGTTTTGCGGCGGCGAGCGTGCTCAGCGCGAGGAGCGCGACGGGGAGGAGTTTCGAGTACATCTCGTTTGTTATGCAATTGCCTAAGGGAAAGGTTTTGTGGCTGCTATTGCTTGTCCAGAACAAGCTCACGCAAGACTTTTATATACTTTCTCCCAAATTGGAGATCCTCGAAACCCCCACGGGGCGCTCGTGAGAAGCGATGCGCTGTGCTGTTGCCTGTACTTAGAGCGCCGCCCATGTAGTCAAACGTGATTGGCCAATTAGGGCACGTGGTGGAATGAACCGTCGAGTTTCTTCAGGATGCCTGGGCTGATTGCAACGTTTCCCCACTGGGCTGCAGGATCTCGGGAAGATCGGTTTCGGGAGCGAACCGTGGGTTGATGCTTGGATGGGAGGTCTTAATTTCTTAAATTTGTGCAGTCGGGCGTTCGTTGGGCGTTGGGGACCTTGTGCGATGTTGGCTCGCTAACTTAGCTTGGTGAGGAACTAGCAGATGCAGTGGGGCCTTTTGGAATAGATTCCGCGCGGCTTCAGTGATGAGTCTAAGATTAGATTCAGCTTGCCTTGTACATGGTGGAAAATGTGAATGGTACCTGGTTCTTCTGTAGGTATTTGCCTATCTTCCTGGCCCATCCGGCCATGTTCTGAGTGAAGTAGCGGCCCGTAGGGCTAGGTGCTGATCATGTTCTGGCCCTGCTAGTCTGGGGGCGATATACGAACATCTATAACTAACAGAGTCATTTATGAAACTGGAACGCGCTCAGAGACAGACAGCAAATCTGAGGTACCCCACAAAATATAATAGTAGGGCCCTACCGAAGACCATAAGTCTGTTGTACATCTCTGAGGAGCCCAAGTAAGCCAAAGTTGGGGTAGGCGTTGCAGTTCCCAGTTCTGTGGTTAGAACTCAACAATGCTCCAACCAGAGCCGTTCGAGAAACATTCCGTGGCAGGAGGCCGATGTCCAAGGGTTGGAAATAATATGTTCGTGCCTTCGAGGGCCTGCGGGCGCATACCAAGCCGTGCTCTGTATACGCATCACATCACGAGAATCATGGCCTTGGGAAAGTATCCAAATAAATATGACGCCAGGATCTGTATGTTAGATCGAAGGGAGCCGACCTAAAGTGACCTTCACGTAAACCTGATGGAATCACTCTTGATCATCCAGTCCCAAATCCTCAACCTCCGCATGCTCCAAATCAAACCCCCAAGCAGCCGCAACGCGGTCGTCGGGCATATACCTAGACATAGAGTCAAATAACAAAGTGGGCTCCTTCCCCATAAGCCCTCCCGCTGCCTCCCTGCCGCGATCAAATTCACACTGGGTGTAAGGCGTCTCAACCATACCGGTGGTCATCGTCTTCAAACGCGGCATGCGCTGCGCTGCATAACCAAGCGAGATGAAGAGCCGGTGGAAGTGCTCGATTTTCATCTTGTTGCGGCAGTGTTCCGTTTCCTCCATCAGTAGGTCCGTCTCGAAGCTGGCGAAGCCGGTTGTTGGGTCGGGCATCCTTTCCTGGGTTTCGGAGTCGAGGTCGTAGTCGAAGAGCCATTCGACTGGTACGATGTATTTGTTAGAAGTGGTTTCAGACAAAGGTCTTTGATCAAGTGACCTGGAAGAAGAAGGATGAAGACACCCATTGTTCTTGGATGTACTCAATGTGGTCTGGACGCACCAACTCCTCCAGGTGCAGGTACATCCTCCGCAAAGCAACGCAGTGTTCTGCAATCTGCATCGCAGCGCCACTCCATACGCCTTGGTAGGTGTAGTTGCTATTAAACAATAGCTCGTTAATAAATGCGACCATCAGCATGTCTCGGCCTTGTTCTGGAAACCGTGCGTGATATGGAACGGGCACCCACTGTTCTCCATTAAGGATGGTCTGCTATTGGTAGGCATCTTCTATTTCTTAGGTTTCTAGTTCCAGTCTTTTGTCACGCCCGCGTACTGTGATGGATAGCGTGGTTTTGATATTTGCGTCCCAGGATTCTAATATTTTGAATAGCGCGCGTATTCCTCGACTAAATAACAACTTGCAACTGCACTAAAAGGGATCTAGACCCACTGATAGTGAGCTATTAGATGAAGTATATGGCATGCAGGATTCCGGCTGACACTAAATGCGGCGTCATTCGCTTGTCGAACCAGATTCCGCTTGGTATAAAGCTGACTGTCGAGCTTCACGGCGCTATAATCTTTGATCTCGTGGGGCGTGATAATTTCATAATCCAAATGTCGAGGAAAGGATCGTTGGTACTGGGTTGGACCAGACATGAGGGACTAGAACTTGGACAAGGGTATGGCCCCTTTTTGTAGTTCAGATCCGTCGGTTGCGACTTTGAGGTTCCGGTAAATCAGCCGCTTGAAGACCGGCTCCCATTGTCGACAGACCCTTGCGTGTCCGGGAAAATGTCATTTTTCTATTTTTCCAAGTCTTCTTCACAATATCCGCTCATGAACTCGCGTTACGGTACAACAAGGCGACCATAAATGGGAGGCCAATCAAGCCGCAGCACAAGATTCCAGGCGGAATAAGCCATTAAGCGCAGGTGGGGATCAAAGTGCAAGCACGAGAACCCATATCACAACCGCACCTCTTTTGGACTCTGTAGGAGGGACCAGTGCTAGGATATATTGATTGACCCGGAAGAGCTTTCCGATCATGATTTTCTGATTAACTCCAAAGCTCTAAAAGCGCTTTCGCACAGGAAGCAGCAGTCGCCGCCGCATAGCTCTGCCACTTCTTGTCCTTGTAGGAGTCCGCATAATCAGCAACTCCTTTGATAACAAGACAAGGAAAGGTATCCCAGACACCTGCACTCTCCATCTCAAATGCGATTACGCCTTTATCTCTAAACATTCTGTCTCGGACGTCCGCAGACCGCATCACCTGGTCTCCAGAGGCCACCAGTCCGACATGAACAGCCGGCTCATGAGCTTCTTCAGTCAGCCAGCCAGCCTCGCGCTCCATGGGGAATCCTGACTCGGTCCCCAGCTTTCCCACCACAACCTCCAGATGCTCGCGTAGCCTATCGCGAACCCGCTTCCTCCCCCACCGCCCGACGAGCTGCGCCAACAGCGCCCGTATCTCCACCGCTGGTCGCCCCAGATTATCCAACAGCGTGTCCTTTGGAACCATGACGTCCTCGGCATGTCTTCGCACCAGGTCATGCTGCACGACCCCGCTGCTGATTACAACATCGCCCCGCCGAATCTCGCGCCCATCAGGCGTGTTCGGCGCGCCTCCGCATATCCCGACAACTAGAGCGAGCTTGATATTAGGGAAGCTAGATTTGCAGGAAGCCGCTACTGCCGCTCCATGACTCTTGCCCATGCCCGGCATGTACACGAGAACGATATCGTGTGCGCCCATTGTCCCCATTGAATACGCGTTTGGATCGCCGGGAGCCTTGCGAGACGGTTCGTGGGGGTGGCCGTTGGTGGTGTCGTCGTGGTGGTCGAAGAGGGCTTCGACGGCATCTGCTTCGAGAGGGAGTGCACAGATGATGGCGATGTGGATATTATTCCTGTTCTTTGGTGGTGATGGGAGCATTGCGGTGCTTGGGTCCATGTTGACTGTGGTCGGAGAGGGAGTTTTGCTGCAATCGGAGAGTCGAGGCGGGCTCCGGTGCTTGAAGCGAGTCGGAGAGGTGTGGTAAAAGCCGTTCCTATCAACAGTCAAGATTTTCCTAGCTTGTGCTGATAGCACTGGGTGGCTTTGTTGTCCAGAGTTCAGCAACAGCGGTACAGTGGCAGGGAGAAACGATCGCCTATAGAGGTGAGCGGAGGAGGCTTTCCTTTCAATATGCGGTGCTTCTCCCTGTCCGCTCGCGCCTGATCCCTTACCAGCGACAAGGTGATCGTGTCTGTGCGCCTGGGCTCGATCTTGGAAAGGGACGAATCTGCCTCGAAGCAGACAACGTCGTGTTTCAGCCCTGCTCCGCCTCAACGCATAGCACTTGGCATACGGTGGACAACCCCTCACGCTAAGAAAGCAACCAATGGCTGTTTGCATATAGCCGCCGGACTTGATCATTACTTGGAGTCACAGATAGGAACTACTAGTACCCAGGGACAGGGTAGTAGCAGCTCGACTACTGGAATTAATTTCCACGATGATAACCATCAACCCGAGATATATGTGACCAATTGCCTCGCTCAAGCTTAATGCAGCATAGAGCCCGTCATCGCACTTCCACCTGTCCGAGGATTAAATACGGCAAGCCGCTGTACAAGCGCCTATTTGGATCCATGATAAGGACCCGGCTTTTCCGAGAACCAGAAGGTAGAAATGTGGATATTGGCACCGCCGAATAGATACCATGTCTAAACCTACACTTACTGCTCAAGCAACAAGCTCCACGGCTACCATAGACGGCTGGCCGCAGGGATGAGTGTCACATTTCGAACCAGCTCATTCGTCCGAATGGTTATATCTATAACGAGCCCCAGCCACCATGTGCCCCGCACATACCACCGCTCATAAATATCATGCGCAATAGAAATTCACATAGCAGTCCGGCTGCCCATCATCCCCAATCTCGCACGAATCAATTATCGGCTGGAAGTCGCCGTTGGGGCAGTTGGCGATGCAGGTGTTTGCACTTCCGCAGGGGCTGTCGTCTATATGAAGAGCGGAATGTGTCAGATTCAGAGTGTCCTTCTGTTCTATTGGGACCAAGGGCGGCGGGGTGGATACGTACACTGCGCCATGGCGAGACTGGCCAGGCCAAGGGTTAAGAGCAGGGATGTGAGGTTCATTATGCTGGTGCAGGCAGAGGAGTAATTAGCTATGAAACCAGAGAATCTCTAGGGTAGAGTATAGGAGAATTCCGACGGAGTCCTTACTACTAGGATGTTTAGGAATGTGAGAAGATGAGAAGTCGTTGGCTCTCGACACTGAACCACATGGGGTCAGTCCCTGCTTTATATCCTGACATCATAAGAAGCAATTGCACGGAGATAGTCGGATGGAAGGGCGCCGAGGATTTCGCAGCCATGGAAGGGGAGCCGGAAAAACAGCCCCCTCATCCCACATCTGTTGAGAGCGAATCACACCTTGTTCTCCTCGCAGAGTGATCGACACCAACGCAAGGCCGATCACGTTGGGGCAAACAAACTCACTCACCCCGGGGCCACTATACTCCGCAACTTGGAATTCAGCCCCGGGATCCTACCAAGTCCAGGGTTGGCCGGGGGATACCTGGGTCACAATGTAACTTTCGGTGTACGTTCCGATGGTCATTTGATCCCGTCTGCCCGGCTATCCCGGTCAAGAAAGCAAACATTCACACCTAGTAGTATACCTACAGGGTGTGGAAACCATGGCTTCCAATCTGCTCTTCGCTACCTAAACCAAACCTTTAAGTAGGTGAGTCCGTTACTTTGTGCGCCACTGGAATGACGCCCTTCTTTAGCAATACTATCAATGGCAATATTCCTCAGCGGTTGGTCTTTGTTCCTGGAGTAGGCGACATTTAGGGGAAGACCAGAGCCAGAGAAGCCTGGACCGCTGGGACTGAGAGCGCAAGCCTGAGCAAGGGGCCCCGGCATATTAACAACCTACCCGAAGTTGGCGACTTTCGGGTATGCGCCGGCTCCTTTTGTCGGGTGTATATTTTAATGAAAGGTCTAGCGGGAAGTAACTTGATACTCGGACAAGCAGAGCGTAAATTACGGCAATTTGCGATGATTACTATCACGATTGCAAGCTACTAGTAATGCACAGCCCATCCACATACCTCTCTCGGTCTTTCCACCCTTTCCAGAAAACCAAGATGGGGGGTTCGTCCCGTGCAGGTGGGAGGAGGGCGCTCAAGGAGGGGAAACACAATTGTTACAGTAAACTCTGCCGCAAGACATTGGTAGTATAAAAGGCCGAGAATATATGCCCCGAGCTTTTTAAAACGCGCAGGAATATGGGTAACAAGGACCTAGCCATTGTTAGGGACGGTTCTGGCTATCTTCCTAGCTCTAGCTGCGGTTGTGGCCCTCGTCGTCGTAGTCCACAAGCTGCTAAGGAAAGGGGACACGACAGTACCCTGGACGTCTTGCCGGTCATACTTGTCTTGTGCCGAATCATGGGCTGGCCAACAAGATACGTCTCCTGCACGGTAGGCGGAAGACCGTCGACAGTCGCTGCATAGCAGACCGTACCATCGCCCTCTGCCCTTTGATCAGGTTCCTTCGGATACGCAACCAAGTCGCGCACGACTGCACTCTTATTGACCGCACCCGCGAGACAATGGCCTATTGTCGCCTGATCGATCTCGCGGTCCAGTCTCGGCTGTGGATAGCTGCTTACCTCTGCGGTATTCCACTACGGCGCCGTGGCCATGCGCGTCCCTTGCGACATGTGAGTTCGGCGGGACCATTATATCAAGGAAGTTCTTTATAGCCATAAACCCGCACTTGACCCAATGTATCTGAGCCATGGGGATGTAAATAACATCAGGGCTCTCGGGTATTATATCCATTCAAACTCTCGTGAAAGCCCAATACTTCGCGTCGGGAATCAAGTTACCATGAAAAAGTAACCACAAGAACACCGAAACGGACGCCACCATTTCTGACATGATTACGTATAGCGAGTTCCGAGCGAAATGGAAGCAATTAGTTCTGGCAGTATTAAGCGAGTGGCGTCTTGCGCGTTGGCTCCTGGGACTAGAACATTGCTCGAGTTAACCCCGCATATCGGCTGGCCTTGCCCGGCACCCCGCCATGCACGCTCTGTCATCATTGGAAACCTTATCCATCCGGCGAAGCATAATTTTCTCGTGGTCTGGGCGTGCAGCCGGGACTGGAAATATCTCGGTAGGCTAAACTTTTCGTTTGAGCGGTATCGATTCCAGCACATTTGAAAGGCGTGCAGGACCCGCGGCGCACGAGCACTCGCCCTGGTAGTGCTTATTCTACCTGCGGTTTCGTAGGCACGTTGTGACTTTTCTATCTGATTCCATCCTCAGCCCATTTCCTTGCTCCCGTAATACGTGATCCTTATACGAATACGCTCAATGGCTCGCAATGGGTTACCGGGCTGCCGCCCGCCGGGCCAGCCTCGACATACCGCGCTGCACCTAGAGCCCTAACTATGTTACACTATATCAGCGCTAGCACCAAAGTTACGCGACTTCCCAAGGTCCGCGGCCCTCCAAGGTGTTCCCGCCCAGAGATTACTACGGCACAGTAACAACCCCTAGTATTTGGATGATCAATAAGCACGCCAGAGACATTGTAAAGACTGAAAAGCGCCATGTACGGAAGTCGCATGCTATACGAGATATTATCCAATCATTAGGAAAGTAATGCCGCATCTAGAACAGTATTATGTTCAAGAACAAAGGCAGTCTATGCGCCACAGACATCGGCGAGAGGGTATTCCGGATGCTGCGGGTATTGCGGGGCGGGGCGGGGCGGCACCACATTGTGACAGCTGAAGCTGAAGTCGATGATGCCAGCCGCCGGGGCGGCTTCATCCAGGGTCCAGCATGCATGCTTTGTAACGGCGGCATTACAAATGCGGGCTGACAAACGGTGGTATGACAAATGTAGGGCAAGATCGAGGGTGAGGTTGAGGTTGACAAGGATGAATTTGGTGTCTGGACGAGGTATATAAGGCGCCTTGCCCATCGTCCTGGAGAGAGAATCATCAACTCGAACAGAACCATCGCAGAGCATTTACTTGCACGCAAAGACCTTCAATCTTCAATCCTCACTCCTCAATTTACTACTTCCTACCACCCCACCATCAAAGCATCATGTCTAAGCTCGTCGTCGTCGTTGGCGCCACCGGCACCCAGGGCGGCTCAGTCGTCGACGCCCTCCTCGCCGACCCTAGTTATCGCGTCCGCGGCCTAACACGCAACCCGCAAAGCGACAACGCGCAAGCCCTCGCAGCAAAGGGCGCGGAAATCGTAACCGCCGACCTAAACGACGAACCCAGCCTCGTGGCCGCCTTCGCCGGCGCAAACGTCATCTTCGCAATAACCGATTTCTTCGAGCCCGCGATGAAGCTGGGTGTCGAGGAGGGGAAGAAGGTCGAGTTCGCGCAGGCGACGAATATGATCCGGGCCGCGAAGCAGATTCCGAGTCTTGAGCAGTATATTTGGAGTACGCTGCCGAATGCGAATGCGCTGTCCAAGGGGAAATATAGTGTTCCGTTCTTTGATAATAAGTCGGCGGTTGATGACTATATTCGAAGGGATGAGGCGTTTTTGAAGAAGACGACGTTTCTTTATCTCACGTTCTTCTCGACGAATGTGTTTTTCCCGGTGTTTTTGCCGATTCATATCGTACGTTGGACTCTGCTATTCTATTCATCTATTCATCCGTACAAGCACCTTGCATGAGAAGAGTACTAACAAGCTTGACAGAAAACCGCAAACAAATACATCCAAATCCTCCCCGCGGCACCAGACACTCCAATCTCATCAATCAGCAACGCGCGCCACAACGTCGGCGTCTTCGCGCGGGGAGTGATCAAAAACCGTCCAGCCGGCGGCAGCTACGTCTTCGGCAGTGTCGAGGATACGACGCTGCAGGAGTACCTCGCCACATGGGGCAAGGCGACTGGCATCTCGGCTGCCGAGGGTTCCACTGAAGTCGTGCAGATCTCGCTCGACAAGTACAAGGCTATCTGGCCCGGGTATGGAGATCTCATGGGTGAGATGATTGCGTTTTGGGGGGAGTTGCGCGAGAGGAGTTGGGAGACGCCGCTGGGGACGAGGCCCGTGAGGGTGCAGGAGTTCCTTGATGAGGCGGATAGCAAGGAGGTCTTGAGTACTTTTGATGCCTTTGCGGATGCCAAGGAGGCTTTTAAGAGTGCCCTGTAGAGAGGATTTGCAATGATAGAGTGTGGCTGGGTTTCGAGGGGAGGTATGGGAGACTGGTTGTTCTGGTATTTTGCTGTTAGTAAAATAATTGGCTAGAAATATGTTGCGTTTGCTCTCTATAATGCCTATCTTCTGAGATCATTGGGCTCTCTATTCGCAGGAGCTGTACCAAATGAACAGGTCTCTTATTATGTGTGACCTGCTTTCTCAATGACGAATAAACCTGGCGCGACAGTTGACGCCCGACCTATCATTCCTTCACGTTGGATAGTTGAAGCGAATCCAAAGACAGCTAGCCATAATAAACACATATATCCAGGACGAGTATATCTAACTCTCACAGACACCTGCGAGATATATCTAATTGACACGAACAAAATTAATGGGTGGTGATCCCTTTTGCAGGCCAGACAGAGGAGCCACGCTACCAACACCACACGAAGTGATGATCCATTTTATTCCGTCCCCTCATCCTATTGCATCTACAAGTTTGATAATGTGTCCAACGCTGAATCCTTAGATTAGAAAGAAAGAAAAGCGTCATTCTACCATGGATCTCATGCAATGTACACTCTGAATAAATACAATCAACAGTACATAAATATCCTGCCCCGTAGCTTATAATCCACTGTTAGCATTATCCACGATGAATCGCTACGCAACCCGTATCAATTTCCCCGTATCAATATCAAACACAAGCCCAAAAACACTCCCTTTCAACTCCTCCCGTACAAGCGGCGACGTTATTAGAAAGTTCACATCACCCTGGACGGACTGCTCGATACTACAAGATGTTAATCAGCATACGCAGACAGCAAACCGCAATTGGAATACACAAAAGCCCGGCGGAGAATTAGGAAACGAAACATACCTCCCATGAATCTTCCCAAAGTCCAACTCCTCGATATCACGCGCAGAATCGGACGGCGCGGATGACTTCAACGCACGCTCCCGCAATCTCTCCTTGATGGTATCCTCGTCGAAATTGTGCGCCCCGCAATCCGTATGCCCGATTACGAGCACGGTCTCTAGTCCGACGAGTTCGTCGAGTGCGAGCAGATTCGCGAGGGCGGGCCGTGTGCGCGCGCCGGAGTTGCGCGATATTAGGAAATCTAGAACTCGTTAGACACGCTAACGCTACCCAGCGTGAGGCTTTCAGTTTAGTGGCGGGGAAGGGGTGTACCATGAGGTTTCTGGATATCGAGAAACTTCTCCGGACAGACTCGGCCGTCTGTGCAGGTAATGATGAGGGTTTTATACGCCGAGATCCCCGAGGCTTTTATCTCGGTGTTGGTTGGAATCGGCGTGTGGGTTTTTGTATAGGTTGCGTTGCGCTCGAGGAGGGCGGAGAGGGCTGGGGTTGGAGAGGGGAGCGTGCGGGTGAAGGGGAACATAGCTGTCATCTTTTGTGGTTGTGGTTTCTTTAAGGTGTAGATGATTTTTTGGTGGTTGGATATGTGTAGGTCTGGATTGTAGTGAGTATTACTACACTACCTTTGGTAAGTGTAGGGGGCCTATATACGCTTCCAAGCGCATCTAGACACATACCGAGAATAATCCATGGAACCATCTGCAGGGAAGATTATCAAGCAAGACAGGGTTTTGCTGACGCATGCTTGGCAATATTGCAGAGTAATCCAAAGAACGAGATGGTACTTTGCGGGACGCCGCGCGGATAAGTTGGTCTGTCCCGCACTCCCGCCCGGAGGCCAAGGGGATCAACCCAGCTCTGTCGAATCGAAGGAGGATGCCGAGATCGCTCTCCAGGAATGCGCGGCATCGAGGTAAGAATCCGAACGTGTCTGTGAATTTGGTTACTCCCTCGCTGGCATTATTCGTAAGCAAGCCACCTTTTCATATCCGACTCGGTAGCGCTGGGAGGAGGTAAGGTGCACACGCCCATCGGTTGAGCAACAAATCGCCATATCCTCCTGCTGCTGTGTCGTCAAACGGCACATCCTAGACATACCAATACTCATGATACTAAAGTACATCGCTCGGTAGATCGCGATATGAAGTGGTAAAAGCGATGTATCATGGGTCGACAATATCCCTTGACTCCCTAGCCCTAACTCATCCCGAGGCACCCGCGAGAAAGGCATGAAAGCACCCTTGGTCTAGCTTGAAGCGGCCGGCACGGCGGTTTATACTTTCTTAACATACAGAATGGGCCCCATCCCATCCGTCAACAGCCTATTTCTCCGTTGTGTTCTCAACCAGAGCCCAGGTTGGAATCCAGAAAGCAAGCACTGGTGGATTATTTGCGGTCGCGGTCGCCGGCGACATAGAGTGCGTGGAGAGATACATGGTCATGACAAACGTGGGTTTCATGCTGGCTGAGGGCACATCGGCCTGGTGTGGAGGTGGTTGATTGGGAAAAGATACAGTAGCGGGAGTGGCCTCCCTCCAGCAGGTGGTCCGGCCACCTCCCTCCTCCGTACTGACGGGCCCGACAGCTGCCACCCACCCAAAGATAACATAAAAAAGCAATAGAAAAGCTTCCAAAAATAACAAAAACATACGACAGTAGGGATTCGCATGTGGTCACCCACCATACTACTACTTGTGCACTCAGCATAGAACCAATTAACGCACTTGCGAGGGGACAGTCCAAGCCTAATCTGTCCACATCCTGACTCACTCTCGGTTCCAATAACCACGAGCGGCTTATCCGATTGAGGACCCGGACAATCCGAGCAACTGTTTCGCTTGGATCTCTGGCTGATTCTGGCCGAAACTGTAAGCGAGATCGGTAATCATTATCTCAACTTTTGGCGCGCGACGCCCAGTGCTTTATACACCGGGCTGTGGACTTGCATTAGAGCCACTGGGCATGATGAAGCCGTCACTCCTGTCTTCCCCAATTCGGACTACTGGTGAGTCATCAAGAAGTATCAAAGGACGCCCCAGGAAACTTCAAGCTAACGCCATGCAGCACTGGAGCCTCCGGCATCTGTGGTGTTTTGAACGCTCTGATCGAGCGAGCAGAGAAGGGCGGGTCCGTCTTCGTCGAAGTGAGCATCCAGTGCTCCCATTTTAGACTCTACGTACTAACATATCGTGCAGATAGCACTGAACTATTACTCCCAGTGGCTGGTCAACTCCGTGGGTGTCTACCCGGAGCCCGTGTGGAAAGAGGTCTGGGCTAAGCACAACAACCTCTCCTTCCGCCACTGCCAGGGAATGATCACCTTGCTCCCCAAGATGCTGGGCTCCTTGGCTCAAAACAGCGCGTCTGCTCTATTCCGGCCAGACTTCTTTGAGGTCCGCTACTCCAAGGCCATTGACCGCCACTTCAAAGCCGTCAAGCCCATCCTAACCTTCCCTGGAGGGGAGGTCAGTTTACGCTACAACGTTGGAACTCGGACCAACGGGAAGGATGCTCCACGCTGGCCTGAGGATTTACTTACCGAGGTTATCGTCTAGTTTGGCTCGTACGTGCCTTAGTCTGATGCTGCTTACTGCCACTATCGCATTTCTAAGTGCGTTGTCCGCGAATCAAGTTGTACTTGTCCTGTGCTGTACTTTCCGCCACTAGCTGAGCAGTCTTGCATCAAGAAAAGGAGGGTGGTGGTGGGGGTGTTCCGGTCAGTAGCTCAATATAGTCGCCAACCTGCTAGTTCAACAGGTGGCCTACTGCTGTAATACACCTTAGTATCGGAAACAGATCCACTTGCCTACTTCCCGCCTGTTCCAAGGTGAATGTGTCACTAAAATGCATCATCGTCTTCGGAGGAACTCTAGTATCTTTTAATCCAGCCCAAGGGAGTTCCAAGGACCCGCCACATTATTCTCAGCCTTGTCAGACTGTTTGGGCTCGCTTCCAATGTAGCTTGTGGTTGGCACCGTTTATCCTATAACTAGGCACCTGTGACTTCATATCAAAGGAAGCTTACAGGGACAAAAGATCAGACATATCCTTTTCTAGCATACACTTTCTAGTTCCGGGGGGAAAGGTGCCTGATATATCCGTTGTATTTCAGGGTCTATCCCAGGGCATGGTTGCCATCAACACACAGTCCCCGGAGCGAAGGATCAGTGTAGGAGAAATAACATCCGACCATCAAGTGTATGAAGAAAGATATGCTTTCTAATCTTAGAAGCATAGTTAAAAGTTGCTAGTATCCAAGGGTCTCCTGCGTAGTTCATCATGCACGATCCCTGTCCCTCTCAACAGACCGTCAAGACAAGAATTTGGTGGGAATTTGGACATGAACGGCGCGGATAAACTCTCCAAATCCTTTGCCCAAGCTGTCAAGCAATCTAGAACTGCTCACTCCACGTCCCAGGGGCCCGTAAATCACAAAGTGAACTGCATTGATATGCGGCATTTCGACTCGCTCAATATAATAGCAGTCCTTCCAGTCCTTTCCCATCAACTGCCTCATCTTCTCTCGAGTCAGGAATGACCGGAGCCACTCCCACTGCTCAGCCGTCTGCACAAACACACCCAGGTTCACGTTTGCGCCCTTGTCCCCGGAGCGGGCGAGAGCAATGTCACCTAGGGGCCGGGAGACAGTCGGGCCAAACTCGGACGGCGCTACCGGATTGGCAGACTCGTAGTTGTCACGGGGCGCCAGTGGTTCTGTTACCTTGGGTGGACCAACAAGGAAGCGTTGCGGGGCATTACCTAGGATAGTGACGCCCTCTTCCAGCTTACTTTGCGGGATGATCGCTGGATAGAAGCCCAGGAACAACTTTGGCACTATTGTACGCATATCCATTGAGCAGTGCATTCCTGGATTATTTATCAACAATATTTCAAAGGCCTAATAATGGGAGTTGGATTATACCTGCAAAATGCGCCATACCATTAAACATCCAGGCCATGCCAACTTTCCCAAGGGTCTTCGCATCTCTCGCCTGGGCGAATATACGGCAATACGTGGTGGACGCCAGCTGGGAGTTGGGGTTCTCCTTGGGTACGCTAACGCGTTGGATATTAAGGATGTTAAAGTCCTTTAGAACGCCCCATTCCTCTAGTTTGGATTTAATCTGCGCTTCCTAAAGATCCCATTTCTTGTCCGTGGCATAGCTGGTTGCATTGAATGTGCCTTCGCACTGGTACCCGGCGCGATAGAAGACCGCTAGCTTTGTGGTGGAAGGGGGTGGATAGCCCTTGATACTGGAGACGTGCACGCGGTTCTCGCTCTCTTGCGCAATTCTAATGTTTGTGAGGTCTGCTTTGACGTCACTGTTGAGATAAATGTTGCCCTGTAGCTCGTAGAGAAGTTGGCACTTGACAGTGTCCGCAGTAACAAATCCATGAAGAGCCTCATGCTTGGTTATAGTGGTGTGGCCGTACCTATCAATTTCTGCAATGGGGGGGACCTAGGTTGAGCAGGTCCATGGTCTTATATTTGTAGAAGCCGGCGAAATTTGCGCTGGTTACATAGGTTGAGCACTTAATTAGGTGCCCGCCAACCAAGGCCCCGGCAAGAGCGTTGAAACTGTCTTCGGGCCAGCCATGCCACCAGGCTGCGGCGCCAAGCACTGGTGAAGCGTCGGCGACGCGTCTGCAAATGATAATATCGGCTCCAGCATTGAGACCGCGTTTGATCACGCGATATCCAAGGTACGCATTCGCTATAATCACCAGCATTTTATCTGGGTGGTCCAAGAACGTTAGCGTATCCTTTTCAAGGGACACTTCTGAGGTAGCTCTATTGAGGTGCTGCAGCACACCAGCCTTGATGTCTGCGAGAATTTTGGTTAATCAAGACGTGAGGTTGTTACCGTCCACATACGCGGCCTGTAGGTTCAGCCCCTTTTCTTGGACCTGTGCGCTAAAGCCTATGTTAGAGCCGCACCTGAGTTACCAAATAAAGTGTAAACTTGATGCGACGTACTAGAGCGAATGTCTTCTCCGCCAGCCCCTTTAGATTGAGAGTGCTGCTGTTGATTATGACCTTGATGCATTTTTCATCCAGGAGCTCCAGTGACTGTTGAAGGCTGTCCCAGGCGGTCGCTACCCAACCTGGATGGTTGGAGCGAGCCATCGCCTTGGCATTTTTGGCTAGGTTGACCTCTTTTATTGTGTTAGTGGAGTCCCTTGACACGTGATTCTAAGTAGAGTGTTACCAGCCAAGTAGTCTCCTGTGATGACATCGACTGGCCCGTACTTGGCCTGGTTGTACATATGAACGCCGGGGTCGCCTGCAGTCCTCTGATCAGAAACGCCAATCTGCTCAGGCAAATTTTGCTACGTAGTACTCACTGGTGGCGCCGGAGCAATTAGCAATGCGCACTGCCCGCTTGGGCTGAGACATGATGTAGACACGGGGGTTGAGCTGAGAGGAAGTCTGTGGCAAGTGGAAGAAAGGATAGTGCATGCTGTATCAGAGCAGCACACCAAAAGAGGATTATTATATAGTTTACGGGTGCTGACCACTCGAGTGATGCTGATGCTTGCCTAACTGGCATAGCGTGATAATAATGCATACTGTACCAGGAGATCCACACGTGGGGCAACTACTGAGTTAGTGGGTGGCTTACTGTCCAGATTCCTTGTTAGACTGAATCTATGGTACTACAAACTTCTTGATCCATATTTGAAGGCCCCCTTATGGACCAAGCCTTCGTACAATGTACTTATTTGGTGCACAAAATGCTGCATGTAGTCGGGCGGACCCGATGGCCTTCTTGTATAGTGCGTCTCTGCCACTCTAAGTAGACATGTAGACGCACATATTATACCTTTGCAAAAATATAGATTGGTCATGTAAACTGCTTTGTAGAAGAGAACGCTGGAAATGGCCTAGGTATTCACGGAGTATAACTCAACTTCTAGCCAACTGGATATTGACAGTACTCGAACTGTTAGACTAATAATTGAATAAGTGGCTTAATAAGTCTGGCTAAGCACTGAATACGCATGTACACAGACAAAGCACTTGGAGAAGATGCTCTACGGGCCCCTGGGTAGGGACCTTGATGTGAAGCCTTATAAGATGTTTAATAAGAGTTTAATGAGAAGGTTAATGCGCTGGTCTAGTACTAACGCGACAATCTTAAACCAGTGAGCTTCCCATGCTATTTTCTGCATTGTCCAAACATGTCTCATTCTGCTACTCATTTTAGCAGCTCTTCAGAGCATGCTAGATGTGTTTTAGATAAGGGTGCCTTCCAAGCTTTCTGTCGACCTTACAATACCGCTAGGACTTTATTTCATTCAGCCTCCGCTCGGTCATTTGATGTTCCGATATTCATAATCTTGATTAGTCATTTACCCCTTTATTTTATGTATTTAGTCGTACATCTCAGCTAGATAGAAGAGCAGAGACCTCCACATAAGCACGTCAAGCAGCAAAGGTTCGATACAAGTCACTACATTGGCCCGCAAGTCCGACACTTTCTATCAGCAATTTATTAGGGCGAGCGGGTTGAACCGCTGACGATCGACGGCGGATCGGCAGGGTGATTCACTCACGCTCCATATAGAACTCTGGATTTCGTCGACAATATCAAAGCATATCTACATCACCATAATCCCCCCCAAATCCTTCGTCTCATAGTACTCCTGCATCATCTCAGTACCCTGATGCCAGTCCAGCTCCCCATCCATCTCTGGGTGATAAATTCCTTCCTCAATTAAAAACGTCTTAGCCTTCTCCGGCGTCCGCCGCGCCATAAAGGCAAGATGGTGAGCCATTTTCCGCCCACCATAGTCCTTTAGTGTATAGTCTGCCCCATTTCGAATCAGGAACCGAACCATCTTCGGCAAAAACTGAGCTGCGGCGAGATGGAGTGGTGTGCTACCCTTTATTGAGGTTCGACAGTGAATATCAGCTCCAGCAGCGAGTAGCTTCTCTGCTATATTAATATTTCCAGAGAAGGCAGCGCAGTGCAGCGGATAAACATCTTCTAGGGGATGACCGACTACTTCTTGCGTATCTGTGTACATCCAGTCATGGAGCTCCTCCCCACGCGCAGAGTCTGAGACTAGAGACCGTCTGTCACCCATCGCCGCGATATCTGCGCCGTGCAAAAGCAAGCAACTGACTAAGCTCGCGTCGTCAGGGATGACGTTAACATTTTCATCTATGTAAGCTGCTGCGAGATGGAGCGGGGTGTGGTTTCCGGGTGCAGATCGCGCATTTACATCCGCACCGCGGTCAAGAAGGAATCTCGCGGCTTGGACCTGGTTTGCAGCCGCGGTATAGTGCAATGGCGTCCATCCATGGCTTCCCCGCTCATCCACCCCTAGCGAACTATTCTCCAATATCCACGCAATGCAATCAAGCCGACCAGCCTCAGCTGCACAATGTAATATGGATGCATTGGTCTTACTCCGGGCGTGGATATCCGCACCAGCCAAGACCAGCATCTGCAAGACTGCTAGCGGAGAATAAGAGGCGGCTGCATGCAAGACTGTCTGCCCAAGGTGATTCCGCAGTCCCAAATCTGGCGGTGGCGAGACCTGGAGAAGCGCTGATATCGTGTCAGCGTTCCCTGCGCTCGCCGCGAACCACAGTGGTGACGCCTGCTCGGGCTTTGTTACCGCATTCACATCAGCAGTACCAAACTGAAGTAGATACCGGACAACATTAGCCCCACGAGCGAGGTTGCACTGACACGCATAATGCAGGGTTGTCATCGCCAGAGATGGATCTAAAGCATTAATATCCAGTCCCGCTGCCTGCAAAAGCTTAAGACACTTCAAATTTCCGCTTTCCGCAGCAGTGTGGACGGGATTTTCGCCGAAGACAGGGTTGAAGAGTTTGTATCCCTTGTCCTTCCAATACTCCAGCAACATCTCCATGACCACGGTGTCCTCGTTCTGCACGGCAAGGTGGATATCTGTATACCCTAATTCGTCGGCGTGGGGTTTCACATCGTGTTGGAATAGTATGGATATAATCTCAAGGTGTCCTAGGCCCACTGCCTTGGTCAAGGGTTTCAGGTCTGAGTCGCGGCCATTTGGAGAAACGCCGGTTTCGAGCAGACGGCTAACTTCGGCGATATCGTTCCTTCCGATCGCGTTGAGGAGCTCGTCATTACCTCGACGCCCGTTGACATTTTCTTCAGACATCTAAGCTGGGTTGGAACACACGTAGACGGAAAAGTGGAGTTGTATTAAGGTGAAACCTCGCTGATTAGACAGTCCGTGCAGGGAGCGGTAAGCAGTGGATTATTGGCTAAGCGGTGGTTCCACGGTAGAGCACCTCAGAACTAAAAATGAAGGATCTGGTTTGCGCCTTTGTTGGCCCAACCAAAGATTCCCGTAGAGAGAGGTGGTTGTGGTGAAGAGAAAATGACCTCGGGAGGAAGGCAGACGGAAGAAGTCACATGAAGAAGTGTCAACCTTTAGTGACCGCTAGTATTCGTGGTTGCAGGTGACCAGGCCTTATTTTTTTGGTCATGCTCCACGTTCCTGGCCTTAGCAGTTAGGTAATTAACACTTTACCTTTTTTAGCCATGTATAATCTTTTAAGCTACTAGAGCTATTTTAGTACTAATATATAAAAATACTTAAATACTTAATAAGTAGTTATTAAGTACTTGAAATATAGTACTAGTTTATATGTATATTTAGTGTACCTTGTAAAAAATATCTTTAAAAGGACTTAAAATATATTATATCTTATGGGTTATACCTTGTATTTTAGAAAATAATAGATTAAATACTTGCTAATTAATAGTCTTGGTGGTTATGTAAAGGGGATATATGTCACGCAGCCACGTTATTAAGGTGGCGTGACCTGTGTACACGCAGTTAGCAAAGTTAATCTAGGGGTTATGATTACTAAGCCATGGGTCTCCTAGGACTAGCTTATAGTTTAGGAGCAAGGCAAGGTAGAGTAGGCACTATTCCACATGTTTGCTAAAACGCAGTAGAGTAAGGGCTGCTTTAGTAATTATTTAGTAGGGGGAGTTATTCACGAGATATAAGGAAATAGGGGAGGATAGCTTAAATATAGTAAGCTAGAGTACATAGGCTAGAAATAGGTCTAAAATATTAACTTTACTACTATTATTAACTAATATAGAGGTCTTCTTGTTAGCTATATAATAAGTTAGGATAAGGTGCCACCCCTTTTATAAATAGGCCTTTATAGTAGGGTTAACAGCTAATAAAGATAAGTAATATAAATAAGATCTTTTATTTTTAACTACTAGCTCTAGCTCCTCTAGTCCCTAAATATAATAATAGTTAGGGACTATATGTTTTCCACCTACTTAAGGTCCTCTATAATTATTTTAGTAGTAATCTTATTAAGTTGCCTAGAGCAGCTGCCTTGTTTAGGGCAGACCTTATATATGGAGTGGTGCCTAGAGCCATAGCATGCCTAGTAGTAACCTTACTTATAGAGTAAAGTTTATTTTTTATTAGTAAGCTACTTTAGGCTGGTCTAGGGGTTATACTAGGCGCCTACCTAGCCCTTAGGCTTTATAGCCACTAAGCTAAAGCATGTATTAGGGTTATTTACCCCTAGGATAGGTACTATACTAGGGGTTATTAGTGTATTCTTTAGGGTACTACTATTATACTTAAGGGCTGTGCCCCTAGAGGTAGGCTTTATAGTTAAGGTGTTTTAGGGACTATTATAGGGGTGGTAGTAAAAGGTCTTTAGGTAGCCTTTCTCTACCTTCTAGGTATTATTAAGGACTAAGTATATAGTAAGGTGGTCCTTAATATATAGGGTAGTTCCTATACTAGGGATTAGGGTTAACTTAAGCTTTTTTATATAATTAAGCTTAGGCATATTAGCTTGGTCCTAGAGGGCAAGGAGCTAGTAAAAGTACTATATTATTAACTTATTCTAGTATTAAGCAATAGTCTAGAGCTTATAGTTTATAGTATTAGTATAAAGGTGCACGCCTATATAGTACTTAATATTATTAAGGAAGTTTACTAGGGTCTTTTCTAGGGCATGCTAGATAAGTATTTATATAATACTAAAAATAGGCTCCTTTATTTATAAAAGGGCGTACTAAATACACAAGTAATTATTAGGATACAGGGGCTAATTAACCTTAAACTTATAGTTAATAGTATACCTTTATAGGCTATATTTATTATAGCTCTCCCCCTTTAGGGGCTTGTTTAGGTGCTAGCCCTAGGGGTGCTAGTTTATATAGGTATTATATACTAAAGGCTATAGTATAGTATAGCTAGTAAAGGAATAACTTAGTAGTTAGTTTAGGGTGTAGGCCCCTAGGGAATAGTAGTTAAAGTAATACCTTAGGGGCTTATTTAAGGGGAAGGCACCCCTAGAGGTAGTAATATATAGTAGAAAAGTAGTAAAGGGAAGGTAAAAGAATAGCTAAGGGCAAGGGGGGACTAGTAAAGGCTTAAGGCCTAGAATAAAGCCTAAAGGCAAGGTAGTATTAGTATAATAAGCCCTAAGAGGTATACTATATAGAGCTTAACTTAATGGCTATAAAGGTTTAGAGATTTATGGTTCTAGGGATGGTTAGGTATTAGCCAGGGCCTAATACTAAGGGGTGCTAGAGGTGTTAGCTGCCATCCCTAGGACAACTAGTTGTTCTAGGGATAGATTATAGGGTTCTTAGGCTCCTTAGGTGTTAAGGCGCCTAGAGAGCTTCCTAAACATAGTATACTAGTAGTTAAGCTCCTTCTAAAGTAAGAGAATCTTATTAAGCACCTCCTTTATTATAGCCTTATATTTTTTTTATATAGTGTCAGATCACGCCTATCGTTCCGTCTTAGGACCGGCAGTCGTAAGGATATTCTTATATTGAAGTGAGAAGAAGGGCTTCTTAAGGTCAAAGAAGGTAACTAAGTCTAAAAGGTAGGGTGTAATTCATCTAGTTAACAACAGACAATAATTAAAACTAATTACAGGTGTAAAGGAGTGTCCTTAAATGCTAAGTTCCCATTATGTTTTGCCTACGCTCAGCTTGTAGCTCCCCTACAATCTGATCATGCCCCAAACATGATCCTATTGTAGTCAAGCTATGTTCCCCGTAGCTTGCCTATAACCATAGCCCTAATCTAGCATGGTCATCATAGCCTGGCTATGACCGGCGCGGCACATCGTTCCTCCATAGTCGTCACAGCGCTAGGCTGCGGCGCAGCAGATCCATTGGCTGACAATGTCCGTGTCCTCTGACATATAGGTGTATTTGCCCTTATAGTTTTACTAAAGGGTTATAAGCTAATAGGTAATGTTCTTAATATAAGGATTATATATAGTAGTAGGCTTAATTATAAGAAAGGTAACTAGTGGTTACATGGGTAGGGCTATTATAAACTTTTAGTAGATAATTATAAGCATAGTTAGCATGGATAGTAGAACCTTAAGGGCCTTACCCTTAGGATTACCCTAAAGGATACCTTTAGAAGGGGCCTTAAAGGAATCCTAGGGAGGTATTATAATACTACTAGAGGCTTCTACCTCTAGTAATTATTTAGGGGGGGATAAAGCTAGGAATATACCAGGCCTAGAGGCACTAGATATATAGGAGCTGTTAGACTCCCATAGCCACCGCAAGTGTGGTGCGATGCGGCGCCTCAGGCACCGCATCCGGCCGCCTGCGGAACCACGTGACGCGTGGCCACGTATCCTGGCCGCAGGTCTTCACGAAGTGAAGACTAGTGATTAGTTTAACTACACCTAGATATACGCAATGGAACCCCTCTATTCTACTTTAATACCATTTATATCTGTAATATTTACCTTGCGGGTTATAGTTCTAATTACTCTTTAAATTAAAGCCTAAAAATAAGTGGAAGAAATAGTAAAATATGGACTTAGGGGCGTATTTTGTAGTCCTAAAACCACTAGTAAGAGCTAAGCGCAGCAACTAAATTAATAACTATAGTAGCAGATAATATAGAAAACACCATAGAAACTATAGTTAATACCATAGATAGTAAATCTGCGGGCACCTTGGAACTCTCTAAGACGCAGGGCCTTAGCTTAAGCTCTAAGGAATCCTGTGAGGCAACCTTATCTAAACCGCGAGACTCCCTGGAGCCAGATAATAAGGAACTTAAATTACAGGCAATGCTTAAATACTTAATTAAGGAAATAAACTAAAGACGCCTTAAGATATAAAAAAAGGAGAAGGATAACATCCTGGCAGCCTGGAAGGCCTGCCTAAGGGAGGAAATTATCCATGTAAAAGCCTAGGAGAGGAGAATTATAAAGTAAGAGGTGGATGCCCTCCTAACTAACCTCTAAATAGAGACTAAAGGCCTAAGGGAATACCTGCTACTTATAATACTACTAGCTATAATAGTGCTGCAGGCAACCCTAATAGCACTATAAATAAACACGCAACTATTAGAGGAACTCTAACTCCAAATTCAAGCACTATAACAAGAGTAATTCCCTTATAAAAAGCCATCTACCAAACTATTTAAGGGCCACAATATAAAGGAACTTAAGGATTAGATAATTATGTTAGAGGCGCATTTTAAGATATATCCCTGCTACTTTACAATAGACAACGCGAAATTATAGTAAGGACTTGGGATGCTTGCCAAGGAGTGTTACTAAGACTAGATGGATGTTAAACTAATAATCCTAGAACCATATACATGGGAGAAATTCTATAGCGCGCTTACCTGCATGGTGAGCAACCCCTAGATCCTTTGGGAGAACGCAATTGTCTGCCATATAAATGCAAGATAGTTAGAAAAATAAGATGTATGGACATTTGCCCAGTATCTAAAGATACTTGTAGACATGTTCTAGCCTGGGGAGGACATATAGAGTTAGAAGGATAACCTATATAGGAGAATCCTAAACTTAGTATAGAGCAAGGCGGCCAAATATCTATAACTAGATACCATAGATAATAGCTATAAGAGCTTTGTTACCTACCTACATATGGTGGAGTAGAAGATGCCCAAAAGGTAAGAGGAGCTACATGCTATAAGATTAGCCATAACATCCTGGAGAAGTAGGAAGAACTTATATAACTCTAACTTAAAGAAACTAAGGGGAGTATTCACAGGCAAGCCTAAGAGCTCCAAGCCATGAAATAGCTAAAAAGGCCATGGAGGCCAATATAAAAAGCAAGGCTATTAGGGTTATAAGTGGCATGCATCCATAGACCACCCAAGCAGGAATAGTCACGCAAGAGTAACATGTTCTAACTATAAAGTCCTAGGCTATAATATTAAATTATGCTAAAAAAAGGGTAGAAAAGCCTATAAGGTACTACTATAAGATAAGTTAAAAAACTCACACCCCTAGTACTTTGTACTATAAAGGTGCTAGGGGTCCCCATAAATTAACCTTAAATTAAGGTGATCTCCATTAAAATCAAACTAGGAGCAGGGAAGCAGCTAAAAACCACCTACATCCTACTAGATACAGGTGTAATGGTGAACTTTATAAGCCAGCGCTGGATTAAACAATATGGCCTTTAAGGCATGGGAAAACCCTGTAAAGTAAGTATAATTAATAGCCACAAGGTCATGTCCTATAGAAGTTACCGCTTGGAAATCTAAGCTAAGGACAAAAAATACCAAGTGTAGACACAAATTTAAGTATTTAAGGTAGTTAACCTAGAGGGTTACAACACCATCCTAGGATGGACATGGCTTAAAGGAGTTAATCCCAAGGTAAACTACTAGAAGTAGACTTAGAAATACCACAAGCCAAAGATCTATAACCTAGAGATTATTATAACTGCGTACTAATATGCATGGCATGTCAAGGATATTATAAAAGATGTAGATGTAGACCCTGCATGTAAATAACTCCTCAACTGTATTTGCGTGGTAGGGATCTTTAAGACCAGCAATGGCACCACCATGACACTTAATATGGTGTAGGCAGAAGAGATAGACCTGCTAGTTAAATATAGAGACTTTAAAGATGTATTCTTAGAAGTGCAAGCAGGCATTTTAGCTCTATATCACAACTATAACTATGCCATTAAGCTAGAAGCAGGTAAAAGACCCTTGCAAAAACTACTATACATACTTTCTATTAAAGAAATAGAAGTACTTAAGGAGTATGTATAGAAAGTGCTAGAGAAGGGATAAATCTACCCTTTAAAGAGTCCTGTGGGCGCACTAGTGCTGTTTATACTAAAAAAGGACAGAGGATACCACCTCTGCATGGACTACCGCGGCCTTAACATAATTACTATTAAGAATGCGTACCCAATTACAAATATAGAACAGGCTATTAACCACCTAAGCAGAGCAAAGATCTATATATAACTAGATCTACAGGATGCCTACTACCGCATTTAAATTAAGAGTAGTAATAAAAGGAAAACTATATTTAAGATGTACTATGGTTACTTTAAGTACTAAGTTATACCTTTTAGCTTAGCCAATATACTAGTAATATTCTAGAGCTACATAGACCGCGCACTTGCGGACCTTAAAGATATTATTTATATAGCCTACCTTAATAATATTATTATCTTTTCCTAAAATAAGAAGGAATATATAGAACATGTATAGTTAGTACTAGAAAGACTATAAAAGTACAGGCTATATACTAAAGTTAGTAAATGTGCTTTTAATACTAAGGAAATTAGGTTCCTTAGTTTTATTATCTCCATAAGTAGTATTAGCATGGAGCCTAAATGTATTAACACTATTATAAGCTGGCTAGTTCCCCGCAGCATAAAGGAAGTTATGTTATTCCTTGGCTTTATAAACTTTTACTACTACTTTATAAAAAATTATAAAGTGATTATAGCACTACTATCCAACCTAATAAAAAAGAACACGGGGGGAAAATTCCCTGTGGAAGGAGAAGTGCTATAAGTGTTCTACAGGCTATAATAAGTATTTATATAAGAGCTACTACTATAGTATTTTAATCTAGAACTCTAAACATGGCTATAAACTAACATATTAGGATAAGTAATTGCGGGCATTATCTCCTAGCTCTTTAAGGACTTGGAATAGCATCCTATTATATTTTAGTTACAAAAGCTATAGGATATAGAGCTCTACTATAAAACGCATAATATAGAATTACTTGCTATAGTTAAGTGCTTCTAAATATGGTAGTATTTCCTGGAAGGAAACCTGCAACCTATTATAGTGCTTTTAGATTATAACAACCTATAGTGGTTTATAATAATAAAAACCCTTATAAAGTGGCAAGCCTGCTGGGCAGAAAAACTTATAGAGTTTAACTTTTGTATTAAATATTACCTGGGGAAGTAGAACCCTATAGATACACTAAGCAGGCGCGCCAACTACCTTAAAGGGGGGGAAGGTAACATGGTTAGTAGCATAGTACTCTGCAAGCTGCAAGAGTAGCTAAATAATAAGCAACTAAAAATAATAGAATCACGCGTAAAAGTATATACAATCCTATAGAGGTCCACTATACCTAGTAAAGAATATAGTAATAAGCTAAGTGCAAGCATGCTTAACCTACTCTGTGTAGCACAGGAATATAACTAAAAAACATAGCAATGGATTAAATAGCTAAATAAGCTAATAAAGGAATTCCTAATAGAGAAATAGATATTAGAAGATAATAGCATCCTCTACTTTAATTACTAAGTTTTTATACTAGAGTTATCTATATTATGGGCTAAAATTATAAAACTTAACTATAATAACCTATAAGGCGGCCACTAACAAGTGGATAGGATACAGGAGATAATTAAAAGTAAATACTACTAGTATAACATGGTGGCGTAAATTTAGACATATATAAAAGAATGCCACACCTGCTAAAGTATTATAGTATATTAATATAGACCATATAGACTACTAGAACCGCTACCAGTGGCGAAGGCACCTGTAGAATGGCTTACTATGGATTTTATTACAGGACTCCCACCTGTAATCCATAATGGTAATATGTATAATGTAATCCTAGTAGTGGTTAATTAATGCACTAAGTTTATTTAGTACATCACGTGCAAGAAGACAACTACCACAAAAGACCTCGCGATGCTGCTCTAGATAAATATATACGTGGTGATTAGACCACTAAAGAATATTATTAGTAACTATAGAAGCGTTTTTACTAGTAAACTCTAGTTAAACCTGTGCTGGTTCCTAGGGGTCCAGCAGCAAATGCTAACCACATACCACCTGCAAACAGATGGACAGACTAAATGTTAAAACTAGACACTGGAATACTATCTCCGCGCCTATGTGAACTAGAACCAAGATAACTAGCCATGTTGGCTGCTAATAGCGTAACTAGTCTATAATCAAGCAACCAAGCAGTCTATTAAGATGTCACCAGCGGAAGCAATGTTGGGATTCAAACCATCCTTCTATATCAAGCCAGAACCACCAGAGGCAAATGTGTCCAAAGACGCCATGGAAATCAAAGGGCAGATGGAAGAAGTCCATAAGGATCTAGTTATGTAGCTAGAGAAGGCGCGTGAAGCTATAAAAAAATAATATAATAAGTGGTGCAAGGAAATAACCTTTAAAGTAGGATAAAGTATTATGCTCCATATAAAGCATATTACTAGTACCAGACTAAACTATAAGCTTAGTAAAACCTACCTAGGCCTATTTATAATCCAAGATGTATGGGGGAAACAGTCCTATAAGCTAGAACTCCTACTATAAATATAGTAAATACATGACACCTTTTATGTATCCCTGCTAGAACCATACATTAGTAATATGGTAAACGCACTATAACCTGGACCAGTCATGATTAATGGCAAACCATAATACCTAGTTAAAAAGATTATAGAACAAGATTAGTGGACCAGACAGCCTGCTCTACTTAGTTAAGTGGGTTGGATGGGACAACCCCAAGGATATTATAAAGAAGCCATTAGAAAATATAAAAAATATAAAAGTGCTAGATTTCTTCCTAAAAAGCCATAACTAAGATAAAAGGAAAATAAAAAGAGCCTATAAGCAAGGCTAATATGGCCAGGAAGAACCACGCTATTAAGCCCTTATAAAGGCAGGCGCTGCTAAATCCCTAACTAGAATAGCAAGGATGCCGCAGGTAACGCTGCAAATAAAGGCGTGGCCTATATCTAGACTAGGCATAACTAGCACAGCGCCTAATATCTTAAACGCGGAGTTTGGAGGTGGCGTGAAGATGGAAGAGGACTATTATAATAGTAAAAGAGAATCCACAGGTGTCTGCCAGGGGGAGAATATAGGAGAGGATGGTAGAACTAAAGCACCCTTTAATATAGTCTAAAAATTATTAGCAACTGTAGTAGTGGTCTTAGGACTAGTGTAAGTCTGATAATAGATATATAGAATAATAGGACAAACCAGTGCCAGTGCAGGATTATGTAAAGCGTGGGACAAGATTAATATAATATCCATATCTACCTTAGAGACCTGGAGAGTTAGCGCACCTAGAAAAGGGGGGAGGAGACCTATTATAGGATATTTATGCTTCCCTTGTTAATAATAATTATAACTCTAATTTCACGTGTTCCTAATGGCCATAATAAGCAAGTAAATGTGGTCTGTAGCTAAGCAACAGCCGCAGGCATAAGCAAGAGCATTATTAGAAGGGACAGGAACCTAAGCCTAAGCCTAGCAAAGAGCCGCAGCAGCAGCCTACTATTATTTGCCACTCCTAGGAGGACGTCCATGTTAAGTAGGAGGCATGGTAATTAAATAACTAAAAAAGGGATAAGTTATAAAGCCACAGCGTGAAGCGGCTATTTAAGCTATAAAAGGTGAATAGAGCCATGGACAAAGCACTATAGCCTATAAAGGGACATATATTATGGATTTATTCATCTATTTAGGCTAAAAGGCCACTATAAATATGGTCTTTAAAGAAACTAAATATAAATAGTATGGGTTAACATAGATTAATAAAAAGTAAACATTAGTGCTTAGCCATAGAATAGCTAGGTTATGTATAACACAAGTCTACAACAAGCAACACCCCAAAGAAGGGCAACTCTAAAGAGCCATGCCATGGACCAACTACACAGACTACCATGGGTAATTAATGGCCTGACCCACCACACGCTCCCTCCTGCTATGTGGCTAATCCCCAAAGGGATAACTTTAAGGAAGCTAGGTTATGACACGCTTAACCTATAAGTAAAGGTACGCACTAAGCAGGAGCCTAAGCAGAAATAACACTGCTATAGTTAGTAAGAGTTAAATCATGGAAGGAAGCTGGATAGAATATACCTGGTATAAACCACTATGAACCACGCCACTCACCTACCTCAGGGCCTGGCACCTCTGCTTTAGGTGCAGTGGCGGATTTATTATCCAAAGAATTGGATAACAGCACCACCACCAGCACCCTCTGCGGAGGGGCAGCCTGCCTTACTCCTAAAGGAGTGGTAGCACTGCTAGAACCCCTTGGCTTGCAGGGTGAGGGCGTGGGGCAGGGACCAAGTTAATAGTAATTAAAATCACTAGATTCAGCCATATTAAGGCCCTGGGTGATTCCCATTACTAGGACAGCCCCATTAAGATAGGACTCCTTGTATGGCTGGCAAGAAAGCAAGTTAGGACACCACATCTAAGACGCGCTAGGCGCCATAAGGACCATAAAGGACAAAACTTACAAGAATATACATATGTTTCTACCGCCTGCAATTATCACAGGCGCCTTGGCGGCCGCTTGCCACTAAACTGTAGATAACTCCTGCCTGAAGGCAGTGATCGCAGGCATGATAGTACAGCTCTACATCTAAATACTTAGATAAAGAGGAGGAGGAGGGCAGGGGTGGCAGCAAGGGAGGTGGGGGAGGAGCAGACTTCCTAGGGCGGCCACGGGCGCGACGCATAGGGGAGCTGGTAGAGATAGTAGCCATTTATAGAAGTCAGCACCTAATCTAAACTATAAATATTGGATAGACATGGAAGCAAAATCCACAACACCCCATAAGGCAGACTAAAATAAACATAAGAACTCTATAAAAACTACAGCAAATCTACTACTAAAGGAAGTAAATTAAATAGTAAACCCTACTAAAGTGTACTAGAGGGACTAAATTATATAAGAAGTAAAAGAAAAGCGCAAGAGCACAGGGGGAAAGAAACTAGTAACTATGGTGAAGAATACCATGAGCGCAACTAGTAAAAAATCTTAGGATATGCACCTAAAGAGACTTAAAGATGGGAAAAGAGACCTATAGAATGTGGTAAAAGAGTCTAAATAAGTAGAAGACACAAGGAAAGGGAGATATATATAGTTTAAAAAAAATGCTAAAGCTGGAGAAGGAGAAAAGGAAGGGGAAAAAGATAGACATGCCTATAATATTTTGGTATTTACATGCTCTGTTACCCTTTTAAAATATGCTTATAATAAAACCTTAACCAGTCCACTTTAGGATAAAGAATTGCGCACCTTAACCACCACTATGGTAATAATATATAAGACAACCCCATGGCATGGCTGGTAAATAAAGTAAATAGTAGACTGCTAAAGTTAAAGCTATTCCTAACACCTGTAATTATGGCTATAACCTAAGAGTTACCCTATATTAGCGACCCTGGAAAACCGCGAGGAGCTTATAGGCCCTATAATAAGAACCTATAATCCTAAGGGCGTGATTACTACAAGGGGGAGGATAGTGTTAGACTCCTATAGCCACCACAAGTGTGGTATAATGCGGCGCCTCAGGCACTGCATCCGGCCGCCTGTGGAACCATGTGACGTGTGGCCATGTATCCTGGCTGCAGGTCTTCATGAAGTAAAGACCAGTGATTAGTTCAACTACACCCAGATATACACAATGGAACCCCTCTATTCCGCTTTAATACCATTCATATCCGCAATATTTACCTTGCGGGTTACAGGAGCTAATTAAGTGGCTCTAGCTCTAGCTCTACGTGTGTAAGGCTAGGCTATTACTGTTAAGGATCTACTTTGTCAGGATAGATCAGCCTGTTAACTAGGTAAGGATACCCAATGCCATAAGGAATAGGAGGGGTTAGAATTAATTTTAAGACTAAACCTTAATCCTCCTAGCTAGGAGTCTTAAGCTTCCTAAGTACATGTAGT
>MU628301.1:0-58085 GCA_025688815.1 Aspergillus carlsbadensis
CCAGATAAGAAATCTATATACGAGAAGAAAAGTAATGGGAGAAAGCGAACAAGGGGGTATGGGGTATGGAGAGAACATGAATGATAAATGGCCCAGAGATATTTTCGTCGAACGATGGGAGAGAGGCACGCGGAACAAAGCCCTGCAAGACGGAGCGAGATTATGCAGCCACGGCTTCTGCACTAGCAGCAGCAGCACCACCACCACCACCAAAGAGCTTCTCCCTCCACTCTCCGCAAAATGCCTCGAAGCCGTCGACGACATCTCGGCACTCGCGGCCTGCCTCGCGGTCCTGTAACCGGCGGTCCCAGTCGCCCTTCTCTATCCAGCGGTGTCCCTCTTCACGACTTTCTTCTTCACGTCGGAGCTCTGCGACGAGCTCTCGTGCGGAGCGCAGTCGCCGCGAGGCGGTTGCGGTAAGTTGCCGGGATTCGTAGAGTGTGTCGCTTAAACCGCGGAGAGACGTGGTAATGTCGGAGGTTTGCGAGATGAGGGATTGAATGGAGGTGAGCGGGTTAGAGGCGGATTGCGAGGGAGTATCTGGCCGAGAAGAGTGATGTTGTTGGTCTGGGAAAGGGTAAGGGAGGCTTGGTAGGAGGCCCTCGTCGATGAGGGGAATGAGAGCGTCGAGAGCTTCTTCAGAAAGGAGGGGGTATGGAGCGAAGAGAAGAGGGTGGGTGAGGTTTTGGAGCGTCCGTGTTTGGTGGGTTAAGTGGGATGTGATGGAGGAATGCGCGGTTATGAGCCTGTCAAGATTAGTATACTGCATGCTCTGTCTGTAAAGTTGGTGGACGAAACCTCATAGCGTTGTTCTCGATCCCACTCTGCACCCCAAGATCTTGAAGCGCCAAAACCGCACGGTCAATGACATGATCACTTCCACTTCCATTATTCTCCAGACCTCGCCGAGCTAAACTATCAATCTCCGCCATCTGGTTCTCAAGCCCCGGAGACATATCGGCGGCCTCCTCAAGATCCGAATCATTCCCATAGTCAGAGCCATCGTATTGCGACTCATGCCTCCGGTGCCGATTCGTACCATTCCTCAATCTCGGCCGGGGCGGCTGTAGTGAGTCGCGATCTGATAAATAACCAGGCGAAGGCGTTCTCGTCGTAATGCGTTCGAGCGGTTGCGAATCCGACGGGGCGGCTTCTTGCCCAGATACATATCCATAACCACAGTCGTCCTCCTCCCACGCATCCGCGAGTTCATCTGCGAGGTTTCCCAGCCCACCACCCCCTTCTGTTGCTGCCCCAAAGTCGCCCGACATCCTCGCGGACCCGTTCATGCTCTGCGCGTAATGTTGTCGGGGGGTAACAGGGGATGGCGGGGCGGATAGGCGAGGGCTGCGAGGGGATCTGGGAGAGCTGTGGGAGTAGCCGTTGGGCGCGAAAGTCACTGGTGACATGGGGTCTATGTCGGCGTTTGATGAGCGACTCTGACTGTAGCGGTGAGAAAGCCTTAAGGGTGAGGACGGCATGTTGCAGGTGTTGAGAAGATTTATCCTAGCGAACGAGTGGCTTCCGACTTGAGTTCAACTCCGACCGACTTAGGGTTCCCTTTGCTAATATGTCGCGGTATCTTGTCCTCTTCCTCTGCCCGCAGTGCACGCGTTGTACGAAGACTTGCTGAAGAGCAACTGGCGGAGTCGTAAAATTGGGGGAATAATTGGGGAATGGAGATCGTGATTGACAGGGGTTGGGACAGGCGGAGGAGTTGTAAACAGCGGAGATCACGGCATTACAAAGGGTCAAACAAGGCCAGGAGATAATTAAAGGGGTATGAAAGTCACGCCGGCATCAAAGCAGAACCTGCAATTAGGACGATGAATGAATACAGAAGAGAAGAAAGCCGTTGGGCTGGCTTGAGTTAATCTGCGGCCCTGGATTCCCGTGACCGCCAGAGACACAAGTCCCGCATTGCTCAACTTTCTCCCCCCGCTTCGGAGCTGCTCGTGCCCAAGACATTTTCTATACCTATCTACCTCCGTTACCCTCAATTAAACCACCCCAAGCCCTTCGCAACAATGAGTTCGATCCGCCGAATGTCCCCGACGGACCTCCTCTCTATGAATCTCACAAACCTCGACCCCCTCACCGAGAACTATGACTTGGGCTTCTACCTCAATTACATGATGCGATGGCCCTCGCTCTTCAGCAGCGTCAAGGACCGCAAAGAAGGGATTGTTGGATACAGTACGTGTATCCCCTTTCAAACCACACACTATCATCGTCCCTTCGGAACCAAATACCTCAGTAACCACTAGTAACAACTTTATTCCAGTCATGGGCAAGCTCGAAGAACAGCACCCCTCCATGCGCCATTCAGAACACTACACCCCCTGGCACGGCCACATCACAGTCTTAACCGTTGCTCCTGCATGGCGCCGCCTCGGTCACGCGCGCCGACTCACCGAGCGTCTCGAGCAAGGGTCCGATATCAACAATGCGTGGTTTGTGGATCTGTATGTGCGGGCGGGGAATAAGATCGCGGTAGATATGTACAAGGGCATGGGGTGCGTTGTCTTCTTCTATATATCCATATGTTTCTGTGGTTGCTTTCTGCGAGCGACGGTGCTAATGGTGGTATCAATGTTGCAGGTATTCGGTCTTCCGGCGAGTCGTCAATTACTATAGCGATGATCCGACGGGAATGTCAGAGTCTGGGGAGGATGCCTTTGATATGCGCAAGCCGTGCAGTCGGGATAAGAAGCTGGAGCATATCCGAGAGAATGGGGAGAATTTCCCGGTTAGCCCAACGGATGTCTCTTGAGCGTAATGGTGGGGTTGCATTACGGTGTTTGGAGTTGGGATAATGCCCTGGAATTATAGCCGCATAGTATTGCGTTGTGTTATCTCTAATTTCCTCCAAGGAGAGAGTGTTAAGATTGGATATATCAAGACGATGAATATATGAGATATACAGATATAATGCATTAAACGCCATGTCCTTTCTATATTCAATGCCTATTTTGCGCCGCAAATGCACTTTCACCAAACAGATGCAATTCTTGCCGTGGGATATAGAATATCCTTCTCGCTGCTAGAACCCAACGCCAAGGGCTTTTGCAAGGAAGTAGTGGATAAAAGTCAGCTCAAGCTCGAACTGTGACCTTGAGACCTGCGCGAGAAAGCCGGACGCCCAGGAAGATAGCAACGGATACCGTCAAGGCGCAGGCCGTGAACAGCTGAACCCCCAGGTACTTGTGCGAGTCGCTCAGGATAGCACCTCCGATGGGGGTTCCAATCAACAATCCCACAGATGTAATCGCAAACACCATGCCCATCCGCGTGCCGAGTTCGCGCATGTCCTTGGTCAATGAAGCCATTACCACGGGAGGGAGGGAGACGAAACCGCCAGAGAAGACGCCGTATAGGACAGAGAGAATGATAATTCCGGGTACGGTGTGGACGCCAATCCAGACGTAGGAAAGGATGGCGGTAATGGCCGAGGCGGGTATGAGCATGTTCAGCGGGCCGGTATGATCGGCGATGAAGTTGGGCAAGATTCGACCAAAGGTTGATCCTGCGTTTAGCATTGAGAGCAGGTAGAAGCCGAGGTTGTCGTTGACGATCCCGGTTTCGATGGCGTAGGACTGGACGTAGAAAAGGAAGTTGTAAAAACCCAAGAAACCCATGAACATGCCGATGGAGAAGAGCACGAATATAGGTTCTTTGAACGCTCCGAGCTGGATCAACTTGCGCTTCTCCGTGGGTACGAAGCGCATGCGCATGACTGAGAAGGAGATTAAGCATGTCCCAAGAGCAAGGAATCCTACTGCTCGTGTTGCCCATGGGAAGCCGACCTTCTTCTGCAACTCGTTGAACATGATCGGATATATGACACCGCCGATGCTACTTCCTGTGGCGGCGATTCCATTGGCAAGCCCTCTGCGCTGTCGGAAATACTGAGGTAAGATAGCAATCGCTGGAACGAAGAGGCAGCCGCAAGCCAGTCCAATGCAGATACCTTGAGCTAGAATGAAATGCCAAAACCGAGATGATATGCTGGTCATCATCAAACCGAAAGGTAGCATGAACGTTCCGAAACCAAGCAGAGCGCGAAAATATCCAGCGTCGAATAGCGGACCGGTCACAACGCCGAAGAGCATGAGAAGGAAGGACTGCAACGAACCGACCCAGGCTATTGTTGACGAGGACATGTCGGACAGGATAGTTTGTTCGTAGTATGTCTGGTAAACGCCCCATGTATTTACCACACCCCTATAATATCGTCAGTCAGTATGTCAGTGGATCAAGAGAGGATCTAAGACGAGACGAACCATGAGTTGAAGAAGAGAAAGAACGAACCGAAAACCTGCAGCCATGCTGCAAGGCCAGTATCAAATGTTGGTTCCGGGGCTTTCTCGGCTGGTTGAGCTGGTGTAGGAATGATCTTTTCGACATCTTGACCACCAACTGATGCTGCCTCGGACCGTCCTACCGTGTCAACGTCCGTACCCATTTCCGCACGCCGGTTGCGCCGCGAGTGTGACCTGAAACGACAAGCCGAGCTCTATAAGTGGCGCTGGTGTTTGTCGGGCAAAGAATGCGCTATCAGGAAGCGAGCCACAGAACGGGAAGAAGAACCTGGAAAACCCTGCTTCAAGTAAGAAGAGCCAAGCAGGTCCCCACGGAGGCGCCTCGAAATTTATAGTTGAAAGGATTTCTCTTTCAATTTACGCAAGCAATCCTTATCCTTGGGTTGCGCGGGGCGCACTAAGCCGCTAAGCTTGGGAATAGGAGCGACGCTGCAACGGCAAAGCTCAGTAGCCGGGGTGGCCCACTTGAGAGAGCCTGATTTGCCTCTGGATTCCATGTTGAAGCGAAATTTGGAACCAGGGACTGGTCCGTTCGCCGGTCGGAAGAGTACGTTTCTAGTGTCTTTCCTCCGTGTGGAAGCCACTCAATCGGCGGCGGGTTCGATCATCTTGACAAGCGGCACCTGGGGGTCTGAGGGTATGTTACTACGGCATTGCTCTGATGTTGAAGAGCCGAATCCGCCAGGAGGCGTCATGGTTTCATAAGACAATCTCACTAGACTCGCTTATACTGTTCCTGAGACAGCATAAGATATCGAGGGCCAACAATTGATGTGATAGTTTGGCGCAGAGATTGGCGGAAGACGAAAAAGAGTGTGGTCAGTGGACTCCTGGAGTGGATTATTGCGGCCTGGCGTGCCGACTTATCCAGCGGGGGAAAAGGAATAATAAGCTTACATACCGATTACAACCAAGGCCCGATGGTGGTTGAAGTTGGTTGAAAGCGTGCGTCGTTCGATCATATGTAGCAGCTATTGCAAGATACGGGCTGTGACATATTGGCGAGAAACGCGTTAGAAAGAGATCACGAGGCTTGAACGTGGTTGATGCATTCAAGACAAGTTCGAAGCTTTCGGAGAAGGGTTGGAGATGAAGATCGGTGGCGTTAACTCCGATCCCGAACTACAAGTCATGTGATCTGGATATAGATCAATAGGCTATGCTTCGGGTTTGATTATCAAGCAAATGGGAACCTCGAATACGGAGACGAGATGAGTATTATTCTAGAGCTAGACATTTAGCGGATCTCTTGGGACAAAAACGTACGACATGTATCCGCAACGGTTGTGTTGAGACAGCAATACCCAGGACAGCCTACAAATACGCATACGCATGTCCATGTACGGCATTTGCGACTAGAGTGAGAGCTCTACGTGATTTAAACAAGAGTTTGCAGTAGTCCATGCAAAAAATAGAGGCTGGGAATGACCCGATTGTTTGATATATAAAGCTAGTATTGGAGCTTTGCATGGCGCCATAAGGACAAAAATGTCCGTGTTTCTTGACTCTGGCTAGCAGACAGGCCCAAGGACGATCATGATAGGTCAATCGTTAATCAGAATTCCATTAATCTAGAAAGCTCTCTCGAGTCAGGAATATTACTGAGTTACAAGATGGCAGAGTCAACATCAAACTTTCTTCTTTTGAATTTTTTTGGCGTCCAAATATTCACAGCAATACTGACATCTTTTTGGTATTTGCCCTTTGCAGGACCCGGCTTGCAAGCCGTCGCCCGTGCAATTCCTGAACTCCAAACGCTATGCGGGAACTTGAAAAGTTCGACCAGAAGAAAAGAAATAGAAAGCCCACTGTAAGATACAAACTCATCATTAGATTTATAGAAGTTCCTCGCACGTCCAGTCCTCGTATCTGATGCCTAGTTAGCGTCGGTCCATTCGAGGAATATGAGAAACGCTTACGTTCCGTCTGGCAGATACCTCCTCACAATAAGAGGGATCTTCTTTTGGGCTAACTCCTTGAGGGCAATTTGCAAGGGATCCGTCTCCCCCTCCAGGTCCACAAGCACCGGCGCGTTTAGACTGCGACAACGTCAATACAAGTTCGGTCGAACTCTGTATGTGTGCTCAAGTCAAGCCCTTGGAGACACTAACCTGATCTGTAAAGCTCTTGTACCGAGAACACGGGCCCTCTCATACTTGGTCATGTATGGGGTTGTCGTGCGCTGGTCATTGGGGATCTTCTTGGCCCGTGCCTGTTCGACCACCTTGCCCGCATACCCTGCGTTTGGGTCGCCAGAAACCACAACGCGATCTCCGTTTACGGCAGGCGCATACGAGCCGTCTTCGTACCCATCGGCACCACCTTCGCCTTCAACGTCTTCCGGGTCGAGGAAATCTTCGGGCTCATTATCGTCGTAGTTTTGCTCGGGCTCGTAGTCGTAGCTGCGGTGGAGACAATGTTAGAACACTCGGATTTCCTCAGTGACTAGCAAGATCAAGACAGAAAGTCCAGCCATTGACGTGTTGGGAGGGTTCGGTCGCAAGGTATGGTGTTCTCACTTTTCCTCAGCTTCGTGGTCGCCGTAGTCAGACATTGCGGCGGGTTAGGGAGGGCGAAATCTGGAAATTCGAGGAATCAAAGGTCAGGCGAGAACAAAGGTCACTGAGCGTTCTACCTCAGGACTTGGTGGAATGGAGCGACAGACCAGGCGGCGGAGGAGCTTTGTTGAATTCTTCATTGTCGCGACACCAAAAAAGGCGGCGGAAAAGTTCCTGATGCCGCTAACCAGGTTGGGTATAGAAGCTTTCACCGCCCTTTATATGCATATCGGCAAAATCTTGACCTCTCAAGAAATTTATCCAAATTCTCGGATTCTCGTTCATCGAGTATCTCGCGGTTGTTGTCCTGTACATGTCGATCAAGATAAAAGGCAGGTGACCGTATGCTTGCTTAAGCATGGGCCAAAAAAGAAAAGCGTCCGGGGGATACCCAAGCCCTAAACGACTACAAAAACATTTGGCCCTGGACTCCACTGGTAATTCTCCCAAGGCAGGCCCGAACCGAAGCTAATCGCTTTGCTCTCTATCAGATCCAATTCATGAGGAAGCACAATCCGACATCGATTATTTCTCGCACGATGATGCCAGCGTTACCAGCGGAAGCCTTAATGATACCCCAGCCACACCAATTTCTACGACCTCTGTCAAATACCCATCGGAATTGAAAACTCACCGCTGCCCGTTCGAAGGCTGCGACAAAGCATTCAATCGACCCGCACGACTACAAGAACACTTGCGCTCACACAATAACGAAAGGTTATTTAGCTGCACCTTCGACAGCTGTGACAAGACCTTCCTTCGAGCCTCGCACTTGAACCACCACATCAAAAGCGCCCATACCGGAGTTCGAGACTATGTCTGTGATCGTCCGAGTTGTGGAAAGAGCTTCGTGACAGGCTCGCGACTTCGACGGCATTTGGCTGCACATGATGGCCAGGACAAATACCGGTGCACCGGGCATCCGCCTTGCAACGAGACTTTCCGCAAGCATTCGACGCTCCAGAAGCATGTGCTGTCGGTTCATCTGAAACAAAAGCCCTTCCAATGCACACACAATGACCCGGAAACTGGCGAGAAATGCATAATGGCTTTCGAGACGGCGGGCCATCTGCGCACGCACGAGAGCAGAGTCCACTCGGAGAAGCGATTTAGCTGCGCCGAGTGTACTCAGCGCGCAGAGCAAGACCCGTCATCCATGGCCCCGCCTGTTACATTTCCCACATACTCTCTACTGCAGAGTCATATTCGAACTGCACACCCTCCACAATGCCCCAATTGTTCGGTGACCTGCTCGACCCCGCGTGAACTCCGCCGCCACTTGGAAGTTGCCCACGGAAACATCAGCCTCGAAGATCGCAGAATATTCCCCTGCACAGTACCCGGCTGCGATCGCAGCTTCACGAAGAAGGGTAACCTGACGGTCCACATCAGAACCGTTCACGAGGGTGAGAAGCGTTTTGTCTGCGGCGAGACAGACGTGTCCGCCTCAAAGCGAGTTACCGGCTGGTCCGGCGGCGGGTGCGGAAAGCGATATGGCAGCAAGCTCGCGCTCGAAGAACACATTCGCACAGCCCATCTGGGTTTTCAGAACACCAAAGCTGAACGACGGCAGCGCCTCGGCCTGACGAAGAAACGCCAGGAAAGCAGCAACCTCTCCGCGCTGGCTTCTCTCACAGGCGAGGGCTATGACGAGGAAACTGGCCGCCAAATTACATGCTTCGTCAACCAGTGTCCGCACCGCTTCCACCGCAACTATGACCTCTGGGTCCACATGGGTAGCAAACATAATCACACGGAAGATGATATTCGCGACCTATTTCTTCAGCGGGCTCTTCTCGGGGACGGCCCTGAACCCGTCCCCGGCGATGTCTTTGGGATTTACGGTCTCGAATTTGATACCGGCACTCCTTCGTGTGATCCCATGCCTGCAGAGACTCATACAGACCCAACCTTGCTGCTGCCAGAGATCAGCACAGATTTCCCTAAATACCCTCCTCAAGCAACTACCGGGTACTATGACCCCGATGTTATGATGCAAGAGGGCGCTCCTACGCCTACCCCTGCCTCCGTCGCCGACTATAAAATACCCAACCCTGACGACTTGACGATGATTGATCCGTTCCTGGATTATAGTATGAGCATGGTTAATTCCTAGCGTGCGCCTGCTTTCATATATCCTCTTAGGTTCGACCGAGTATGGTGTTCGCGTATATCCACTGTTTCTATTTCTTCCTCTGTTCTATCTGGGTCTTGTCTGCTTTCCCCCCATGTCTGATCTAGGAACGGAACAAAAGTCTCTCCAATCAGACAACGAAGTAATGAACAAGTCGCACATATGGTCTTCCTCGTCGCACACCAAATCTTACATAGATTAACAAAACAATTGTTAGGGAATCTTCAAGTCTGGAAGAGCATCAAGGTTCTCGGTCGGTGCGTTGTAGACCATCATATCGACGAAGCGAAGTTTGGACATTGTTGTGAGAAGCAGGATGGCAGGGCAAGAGCACATACGTAACTTCAGTCCCCATCATCGTTTCCGTCACCCCTCAGTCGAGGCTTAGAACCTCCGCAAAACGGGCAGGTCGGGGAAGCTCTCATCTATGAAACGGTCAGGCCCGAATAATCTGGCGGGGCTGGATTCGAACACGTCAGATGATGCACATAATCAGTAGGCCTGAAAGATGTCCAGACACCAGTTGGACCAGTTTGCTTTGTACATCAGCTCAAGGTAGGTATATTCTGGTTGATATCGGACCTGTATGTATGCACAAAGCCTGCCTGTTATAACTTAACAAGGAACAGGTCTATGAAGCAACTCACTCTGAGACACATGCACAAGCCTAATCTTACCAGGTAATAATATGTAGATAACAAGTCAGCAAGAGATAGTGAAGGATACTAAGGGAAATAAGTCATGACCTGCATGGCGACATTAGCTTGTGTTTCACTTCACATGCAAGAATGGGTCTATAAAGGCCCGGAACATTCTAAAAAAAAAAATCAAAAAATCAGGGCTCCGCTCCACAAAGGCAAAAAAAAAGCAAAAAGAGAAACACAGAAAGAAGTATAGACTGGAGATTATGGGACAGGTAGGTGTATGTAGAGAGTAGTACGTTTTGTCTGTCTTTTTGTCTTCTGTCTTTACAGTAACTGGGCAGATGCAACGCGACGCGCTGAGATTCGACCCTCAATTCGCCGCTAGGTTGACCGATTGCTCGCTCTTCGTCCTGTTGAAGGCCACTCGGGAGAGAAACCACGACGAGTCGATGAGGCGTGCAACCCAAGGATCAACAGAGAGGGAGTGAGGGGAAGTAAAGGAAATGTAAACGGAAAGGGGAAAAAAAGAAAGATCTCGTACCAACCGACCAAAGCAGAAGTAAGAATCCTGTCCGTCTGAAGGTGATAGATATCTGGTCTGAGATTCCCAATGTAAGCTGAGTATCTTTTGTGGTTTTCATGAGTTTTCGGTATCGTCATTCATATGCTTCGTTATAGGGGTAAGTCGAGTAAATCACACATGTAGGAAGACGCCGTGGCTTGTAGACCGTTTTCGAGTGACGGAAATATCGACCATGCGAGATATGGGGCAGTTAGACGGTCTTGCTGCGAGAGCACGCGGGCTTCCTCTCAGGAGAGAGTGAGATAAAGTCGTACTCGTCAGAGGTTCTGTGAAGAAAGCGATCTAGGGGTTAGCTTTAGCTCCAGAATGAATAAGACAGCAGTGCTTACGCAGTCTCTGAATGGCTTCCATCTGGAGTGCAAGGGAGGGAAGCTAAAGGTTCACAAACAGGAGCATGGACAACTAGCTGCATGTCTCCGTGACCAGAGCGGCGGCGTGAAGGAGCCCTATGAAGGCGAAAATTGGCAACATTGTGCTGGACAAAAAAGGTCTTGTTGTCATAAAGCCCATCGGCAAGCCCATAGCTAGTTTTCCAGACGTCCTGGAAGTAGTCGACATTGCGGCTGGGGAAAGTACTGCTTTCCTGAGGGACACACAGGGACGGCGAGAACTGGGCTCCTCCGGTAGAGTATCTGTGCCGGGTAACACAATACAAGAACTTCAAGCGTTCGTCCTTCAGATCCAGCGATGGCTTGTCCAAGACAAACAGGCGGGCAATCTCACAGAATAGATGCACGGCTGCTAGACCCCGGGCAACACTGAGCCACATTGCAGTTTTGAGCATGAGATCGATGACTTTGTTGTCAATGCCGAATGAAGCCCAGCTTGCCAGATCTCCCTCGAGTGCTGGCTGTTCCGATAGGCGAGGCGTCTGTGGCGACTTGGGAGGCAACCATCCGGACGCACGTGCCTTGGCAGGTTCATTCTTAGAGACATGCTGTTTGTAGAAGCGAAAGAAGGAGGTGAGCTCTATGTCGGAGCCGCCGTAGCTGTCCCAGTACAAAGATGCCCTGCATGCGTCTAGGCGATGTTGTCTCAAGCTGAGCATGCTGTCTCGCTCGACCGAAACAGGAAGGGTGCTGTAGAATGTTTCTGCGATGTGTTAGCGGTCGATTCAATATCTTGGAGCCGTTCTCAACTTACTACCTCCGCAGTTTGATTTGGTCATTGCTGCGCATATGTCACTCTTGAATGACTCGATTACACTGATGGATGCTTCGAGCTGGTCGCAGGTCCAGGAGGCATCCGCACGTCTAGTGTTCATCCAGAAGATTGACTTCTTGGTTCCTTCACGGATGGGCTCTAGCAGTTGTCTCAGCATCTCCAGCTCGGTGCCAAAGAAGTTTTCATCGACGAGGTTCGTTTCAGTGGGAGACACAAACTGATTGCCGTTATAGCAGCCAAGAAGCCACTGTTCCATGTCCAGCTGGAGATTCTGGAGGAGGTCAAAGCTCTGGAGCAATAGTAGCAAGAAATGAGCGTAGGTGCCTGGGAAGAGGTCGGTTGCCAGCTTGGGAAGAGATGCGAGGACGACGCTGCCAAAGGAGCCGGGGTCGAACCCCTTGGTGAACTTGCCCATTAAGTCATCCAGCTTCTGGTTCTCAGCTTCGACAATCTGAGGGGCTTTCTCATCGACCAGAGCATAAGGACTGCCATGAGCGTCGTACGGGATATCAACCGACTTGGTAGGGCCGTCTTCGGGCTCGGGAATAGTGGGAAGCACATCCATAATGGGCGGTTGAAGTTTGAGGACAATTCCACTTCAAAATGCAACAAAACAAATGACAATACAGATAGAAGAAAACAGAAAGGAGGGACAGAACAAAAGGTTAAGTAGGTTATGAGTATGAACCTCACAGAGGGCTCAGCCTCAAGACCTTGCTGTAATAGAAGTTAAGGGTTATGAAGGGTGAAAGAAGAATAACACAAAGGAGCAAAAGAGGAAAAGGAAGAAGAGGTTATGACTGGGGTTAACAATGGCGTCAAAGAGCACATTTTAGGCCGATGGTGAATGCAAACATTTCCATTGAATTGCCAGCAGCAACCTGGAAGGCTCACCACAACAACTTAGAACTCTCTTGACCCCCAAACTGGAGAACAAGACCTAGAGCCCTGGGCACGAGGTCGGAAGTCCACATCTCTGTTCCTCGTTTTTCAATATAGGATGCTTACATCTAATGGTTCCTTCTCCCTGCCTCCTCCACTGACCACCGTGATAGCCAAGGCGAGACATCTACCCACCTCCGCAGAAACAGCCCCATTTCGTTCATCGCCAACGTCCTCAGTTGAACGGTGTTCCTCAATTTTTCAACATATTGAGCTAAGGATAAGCTGTAGTCCTGCTGCAGATTCTAGAATACCTTGTGATCCTAAACTGTTCTCTCAACGTTACCACGCCCTCTCTGGGTTCTATGCGGGTCGATCGTCCAACATCTGAGAGACCTTACACGAGATGACGGAGATGAGGTTGCGGTAGCTGAACTTGTATCATGCGAGGAATGTAGGTTCGCATTTCCACACCCCGAGTTTTCGCAGCAATGTCTGGATAGGTGGCTGAAGAGCTGATTAATTCTATAGTGGCAAGGCCCACAGCTAACCCATTTCCTTGGACTTAATTGTCCATCCAGGCAGTTCAAGCAATCCGTACTCCGTCCTCCGACCGCCGGCCCGCTATCCTTTAGAACGAGACGCTGGAGAGGGAGAATGGTTCCCCGAACGAAGATCTATCAAAGCTGGATGTACTGGCAGACGCATGGATTCCTAAAGTCTGCAGACACAACATCGCCATTGTTTCCCTACAGATACATCTCCTTTGTCACAGACGTGGTGATGTCGAAGTCAGGACTGGAAACCGGGATCGCCTAGGAGAAGTTATGATAGGAACGTTGGAAGGTTCTCTGGCCTTCACGGCATAACTGTTGACTCCTTAAGACCATGGAGTGGGATCCGGGTGCTGTGGTGACCGTCTTGAGACAAACGTGAACAGATTCAAGCCCTAGCAAGCGGTATTGTGTCAAGCTTTGCCGATGGCCCTGGAACCTTGTAAGGCATTAACATATTTCCAACTATTACACGAATATTAACTTATGCTAATTTGCATCTGCAGTTGTGGACCAAATACAGCCTGGCATCTCTGAGTGTTCTAACGATTATGCCTCTGTCTCGGTGATGCCATACCCTTCGAAGCTTTGGTCCAAGGCGAGCGAGTGCGATATGTCGAAGGGCATGAGAAGCCATCGTCAACAATGGCTCCTCGACGACGCAACGGGCGGGATAGAAGCGCGGATGCTGGCCTGCCCGATCGCTTCATGAATTTCCATCTTTCTCATTGAAGGGTTTTGATTCTTTGGGATTCCATTGTCGCTGTGTAATACACTTTGCCGCCTGCGTAATCGTACTTCGGGTTGCAGCCCCCCACTTCCTCAAGCCCTGATTTTGACCCGCTATGTATAAGCCGGATCCGAAGGTAGCCAGTGCGGAAGCCGGGCCCTGCAGGTCGAGCTGAAACGGATCGGGTAATAACCTGGCCGAGGAAACTACCAGCGTCCGGACACCTTATGCATCTGGAAGCCAAGAGGTCAACGTGGCGTCGATGGCTATTCTCTATACACAGCAGCGGGAATTGGAAGGTAATAGGTCAATTTTAGTCAGTCCTGTGCTGAGATTCGCGGAAATACAATGCTGCCCTCCAGGGCCAAGCTCCGGGGCCGCAGGGCTGACTTGAAGCTGACCCGGGGTTAATGGGCGGATTTTACAACGACTTGTACAATTTATCTCAACGACAAGGCTTCGCCACTATAAAAAGGGCCTTCAAATTCACCATCTCGGCTCCTATTCTTCATCATCTCAAGTTCATCACGTCCACTACTCGAATACATACTCCCGTGAACATGCCTCAGCTCGTCGGTAAAGAAGTCGGCCCCATCGGCCTAGGCCTGATGGGCCTGACCTGGCGGGCAACCCCTCCTTCCCAAGAACAGGCCTTTGCGACCCTCCGCACCGCTATTGCTAACGGCTGTAAGTCCAAGGTCTTCTCAATTACTGCACACCGCAACCACAGTGCAGAAATCCGAGACTAAACAAATATAGGCACCTCCTGGAACGGCGCCGAATTCTATGGTACACCCGACTACAACAGCCTCGTCCTTTTAGAACGATACTTCGAAAAGTATCCCGAGGACGCCGCTAAGGTTGTCCTCAGCATCAAGGGCGGCATTAACCCCCATACCCACCAGCTCGATGGCTCGCCTGAGAACACCCGGCGCACGCTCGACAACTGCATCGCGCAGCTCAAGGGCCGCAAGAAGATCGACATGTTTGAGTTTGGGCGTCGCGACCCAAACGTGCCCCTTGAGGTCACATTTGGTGTGGTTGAGCGGGAATATATCCAGACGGGTAAGATTGGGGGTATTGCGCTCAGTGAGGTACGCGCGGAGACGATCCACGAGGCCGTGAAATGCACCAAGATCGTTGCGGCCGAGGTAGAGCTTTCCATGTATGTTCTTTCAACTCGAACTTGACCTGTGCGCCTTAATGACTTGACTAGGTTCACGCCAGATATCCTGAATAACGGCATCGCAGACGCCTGCGCGCAATACGGGATCCCAATCGTCGCCTACTCGCCCATGGGACGGGGCTTGTTGACAGGCCAATTCAAGAAACACGAGGACTTGCCGAAGGATTCACTGCTTCTGCAATTCGGATTCCCGAGATTCCAGCAGGAAAACTTTGAAAAGAACCTGCAGCTCGTTAGCAAAGTCGAGGAGATTGCTGCGCAAAAGGGCTGCACTCCGGCGCAATTGGCGATCGGCTGGACGATTGCCCTGTCGCGGAGATTGAACACCACCATTGTCCCAATCCCGGGAGCTTCAACGGCTGCAAGAGTTGAGGAAAATGGCCAGTTTGTTGAGGTCTCGGACGAGGAGTTGGCGCAGATCGATGAGATTTTGAAGGGGTTCACGACTGCGGGGGAGCGTTATCCTGCTGCCATCCAGACCAACACTTAGTTGAGCTCATGGATTGACCAACAGTTGCAACTCATTTGTCACCTGCTTTAGTGCATGATTTACACGTCGGATTCAGATTTACGCATGTCTCGTTTGAACCTGCAAGCGCAATTATAATTCTATGTCTCCGCTCGAAAAGCTAAGCCCTGCACAACAGATACACTAGGCTCCATCGCTTTCCACGGGAAACCAGAATTGATCATCGACAGCAGTAGCCACTCCACGTAGACCCAATGCGTTGGAGGTCTCTCCCAAGGGCCCGCCTCGGAACTTCCCGCATCGGTGCTAACCCTAAGTCCGGTCCGCGAGCCGCTAATCCCAAGTAAGCACCAGCCCCTAGGTTCCAAGGTTGCCCTATGGCACAGGACTAGTAATGAGAATCCTCGAGATCCTGACTCTAAACCACTAGGAACCGGCTCGTAGCAGAGGCGCAACGCCACTGGTGGCCAGGGACCGCCCAGAAAGACCAGTGGACGTACCATCTTATCACGAAACAGGAAGGAACGGCTGCGGCTCGGGGACGGGTGCTGGTCGTTCCTTCCTTCTATGCCTGACTGGCTGAACAAGGAAGGAACGAAACAGGTGGGTAGCTCTTTCCTCAGGTTGATTGCCAAGCTCTATTGATACGGAAGGTACGACGCTGCCATGCACCTTCCTAAACAAGAACAGGAAGGAACCATGAGCCAAGGCGCTGGTCGTTCCTTCCCTCATCAGCGATGAACTAAGTAGGGAAGGAACGACCGTGGGTAGCTCCTTCCTTCTATATCAAGCCATGTTGATATGGACGGGGCGAACCTGCTGGGCAGCCTGGGCTGGGCATGTACTTTCCTAGCCTGGAATGGGAAGGAGCTGATGGGCCGCCGGGGCTCACGGCATCGGTCGTTCCTTCCTTGAGAGTTGGCCAAGTAGCAAAGTGGCAATAAATGCTCCATCAATGCGGCTGGAAATTCCTATAAGCTATTGTATAGTACAATATACAGAGTGGTAAGCATGCCAGTCTTGGGCTAATGAAGAGAGCCGTAGCGTACCCTAGTGGCTGAAATGGCTATTCTTAGGAATAGGCGCGCGCGCGGAAGAGATAGGGATGCATGAAGGTCGACCAGCCTTGTATAAAGTTATCGTAAGACGAAGACCTAGTCCAGTCCTGCTCGCAAGCTAGGTACGATGTATCTCGTCGCGGCCAAAGCCGACAAAGATATCGCGGAAGGAAAGTTTGGAGATACTTAAACCCTGGGGCCGTAGTGGCTTGCAAAGTTGCGAGGATGGGCTTGACAACCATTGCACTCTCTTCATAGAATAAAACCCGATAGCCCTCCGCGCATGACTCGGTTACGCTCCGTCAGTTTGTTATTTTGTTTCCGAGTCTCCAAAATAGATGGTTCCGGTAGATAGTCAAGGGCCACTGGGGATCAGATCCTTCGTATAGACACTCGGGTTGATAGGGTACTAAGTAGTGCCCTAGACTATGGAGGTTATGATCAACGATTCCAGCGATCAGGCTTTGGACTTTAGGTGGGGGCTAGGCAGGAACTGGATACGGAGTAGGGTGTTTCGGACTTGAGGGCCATTGAAGATATCACTACTACTAGTAGGATACGAACACATTCGCTACAACATACTACAGCATGCAACATGCACAGAAATTATACGTATATCTATGGCAAGCGATTGACATTCAATTAGTTGGATATGATATCTATCGAGAAAGCAGGTTACCAACCACTTCGAAAACCCCGAGCCACACAGCAACCTGGCAGCTTTATCCTTCCTCCACTCGCAGCTCTTCGTAACTTCGCCAATCCCAACCCACGGCTCCACAGGCCAAACAATCATCATAACCATCGGAAACCGCGGCCTAGGCTTCGAGGCAGCTCGCCATCTTCGCCTGAGCGCCACGCGAGTCCTCCTCGCCGTCCGCTCGGTATCCATCGGTTAGGCGGCAAAGGGGGCGCTCGGAAGGGACACGGGACGACGCGGTGCAGTCGATATATACGAGCTTGGTATGGCTAGCCATATCTCTGTGCAGGCATTTGTGGCGGAGATGAAGGCGGTTGATCGGATTGATGCCGTGTTGCTTAATGAGGGGGTTTCGCACAGGATTTTGTTCTCCAGGATGGGTATGAGAGCACGTTGGCTGTGAATGTTGTTAATACGTTTCTCTTGGCAACCCAGCTCGTGCCAGTTCTACGCAGGTCTGCAGATGCTCATGGCATCCTCCCTCGTCTGAGCATTGTGGCGTCTAATCGCCACGTCATGAATAATATGCCCGAGTGAACAAAGGAGAATACGTTCCGAGAACTGAATAATTCGAAGCGGGCGGAGATGAGCTAGAGGTATGCCTTACACAGGGTGGTGGTAGTATAGATCTAAAATGGTATAGACACCCCGTCCCCAAGCTCCTGTAGGTCTTGCTCGCCAGGGCGATGGCGAAGCAGCTCGTGGATGCAGACCGTAAGCCTGCGATTATGGTCAACACGTTCGCCCCTGGGTATACGGGTATACGCACTCGGGTCTCAGAATAATGCATACGGCGTCGGTAGGCACGCCACTGGCGAAGGCTACCGTGCGCAAAAAAGAGGTGGGGTCGAGGACGCTCGTTGCGGCGGTCTTCAAGGGCGCGGAGAGTCATGGGAAGTATATAAATGATAGTGGAATTGATGAGTATGTCTTTCTTTTCGTTTGTGTCAGGTATCCGTGAGACCACCGAAGGCCTGCATTATCTCCTTTTGTGCGCAGTGCGGACGGGGCCAAGGCACAGGAGAAAGTATGGAAGGAACTATCGGGGGATTTGGTGTAGAGAGTGGCTGGTGTTGGTCGTGTTTTTGGTCAGCTGTGCGATATCTAGTTATGAGTTGATGATACACTCCTCATTTACAATGCCTTGGGTTCCGAGTGCTCGTTACTTGTTGGCTGTAAGCGGGATTCCGCGAAGACGATGGCCGCATCATGGAAGGCTGGAATGGCGGGAAGATGGTGGTTTGCACGAATGAGACGGAGTACGGAGTATAGCGCGGGAATTGTGATATGGGCTGGTGATATCCTTGGCACGATGGAGGGGAAATATGGCTGGTCATCACTCGCCGGGCAGGTCAGTGCAGAGGGGGCTGGACGCTTGACACCAGGATATAGGTTTCCCTCCGACATGCGGGCCCTTGTACTTAACATAGCGCCTAGACTCCTCGATGTCACGATCGTCGGAGCATCTTGAGGGTGTTATCGCAGGCGAATGGGAACATGAGTCAGTTCCCTCTGTTTTGGTCAACTAACCACCGTGGATGATGCAGGGCAAATTGGCCGCGAGCACCGAATACCGCCTACGTATCCAGCAACAGGAGAATACACGGCTGAATAAAAAGCACATTAGGATATTGCACTGATGGGGCTCGAGAAAGCGGACGTCCAGCATTGGATCAGCTGGGTCGCGTGCGTATTAGGACAGTGCGCACAGGATGACCGGAAAGCTGGGTCCAGATGTTTGCTATGGAGTCGGCGATGAGTTGATGACAGGTCCTTTTCATTGGTGGCGCTGTCGGCGAGGCAATTGCGATTACCATCATAGTATCGAATCTCTGTCTGCAATGTCGTCTGATCAATCTTGGCTGTATTTAAAGAGGGAAAAGAGAAAGTGAGTGGGTGAATGCGTGAGGGCAGCCCGCCCACGTCGGGGATGGTTGCTTGATCGGTTCCGCCTCGGGCATTGAGAGCCTCGTTCATTGGGCGATGTCATTCAGATGCTGGGATTGTCAATTGGGGTAAAAAGGCCGTGCATTCGTTGGATAGTTGGGAGAGCAAGGTTATGCTGCCGGGGGTTCCTAGTCAGTGCTACCTTGACTGCAAGAGCTCGGGCTGAGGGCAAAAGCTCAGCTCGGATACTGCTCATCACTTGAACAGGCCTGGGCCAGGATTTCAAGACCAGAGTATAGGGCCCTGACGAGCAGCCCATTTGGATGCTCTTCATTATCTTGATTGTTAGCCTGGTACTGAGGGTGTTTGAGGATCTGGGAAACTACTCCGACCATGCGGACGTTGCGCACTAATGCAGATCAGATCTCTAGTGTATGCATGCTAGAATAGCAGGGCTGGAGCCTAGATTTGTCGATACAGCAAAGCGAGGCGCTGTGTTGAACAGGAGATAGTATCTAGGCTGTTGACAATGTTGGCCATGGTCAAAGTCAAGGGTCAAGTGGGTCCTTGGGGCGAGGGTAGCGCACGGCTTGAACCTCTCAAGCTCATCACTGCCACGATTTGGGATCAATAATCAATTGTCTGGTTGACTCGGCCCGCCAACCGTTGAGGTCATACCCGCCGCTGCCGTCCCTCTCCCGGTAGGGATCGCTGCTGGGATACGCGTCAGGGAGCGCCCATCGGGTGGACAGCTCAGGCCATCGGGCAGAGTGACAACTGTCGATTTGTTCGAAGTTGATCTTGGTTTTCCGAGAGGACGGCGAACTGAACCTGGATGCCAAAATCCACAATAGCATAGTTTTACTCGAAGTCTCGAACAGGCAATGCGATTTATTGCGCTCTGTTAGCAGATACCCAGGATATGACTGGCAGGTTCACTATCAGAAAGATCGATCTCAGGCACCATGCAGCCACCGTAAGGCTGGCAAGGCCCTCCTGACATGAAAAGGAGGCGATTTGGTGATGATTTGTTAGCTAAGGGCTGACTGTTCTGCGGGAAACCGACTATTGCGCCTAGTCTGCAATTATAGGCTAACCACTCCATAGTATGATAGTAGCGAGCTTTAAATGGAATTACGGAGTCTGGGCGAGTCAATAACCACGACTGATGAAGGCTTGGCGGACGACCACCTGGCTGAATGTCTCGGTTCGCCTCGCGGGGAGAAGAATGGATTTGAAAAAGGGGATAATAATATCATAAGAGACATTTAAGACATGCAGGGCATGTGTTACTATATTTGGATATGGGCGGTATTTTGCCGTTATGCTTTTCGCCTTTGCAGGGGATGGACGAAGAAATTCTGGGTATTATTCACATGTCCCAGTCAGCTTGTCAACAGACAAGAGTTTAACAAGCCCAGTATATAAAGAGCTCAGGGCTGCTGAACGCGCGGATAAATTTGGCAACTTGGCATTATTAAGTCGCAACAGCCTATTAGATGCCCGACTGCAACCGAGTTGGACATGACCTACGTATCTGGAATCGGTGTAGAGCTGCAAGCCAGGAAGCCTCTGATCCAACGTCGATCTTGGAATCGCTCCTAAAAGTACGTACATGATCCTGCAGTGTCCGGTTGAGCCACAGGTGATGACGCCAGTCACCGGCCACTGTGCCACCGCCCTCAGTGTTTCCTCTGCTCTTTGCTCAGCTGCTTGGATTGGGGCTCCGTTGCGTTATTTCAATTCAGAGTTTCAGTCAAAGATCTGCCCAACTCCCCTCAAAAGTCAAAGACACAGTCAGACGAGTCAAGACGGTGTGGCTGAGACTACGGTCTGGGCGGTTGAAAAACGGTTACACTTTTTCCTCTCCAGGACCCACGGAGCATCATCTCAACCTCCGCCGGAACCCCGTCTCACCTCAAGCTGCTTGTTCTTTTTTTCTTCGCTGCCTCCTGTGCCACTCACTTCTTCCATTCACCCTCGTTGCTCCTCTTTTCTTTCTCCTTCAACCCCCTCGCTGGGTATCCCGACTCCTGCCCACCCAATCGACCTTGGTAGTGTCCAACTGACTTCTCTGGTCAGGCGCTGACGACTCCCGTGGTCTTGCGCCATCCGAACCAAGAACCAATTCAACTTGGCCGCCCGTCCATCGTTACGTTGCCTCCGTGTCATTCGCTCGTCTCCCCACACGCTTATTCTTTGGCCACATCTATGGACTCAGTCGGCCAGACCTAACCTTGGCGGGTCTTGACACTCTGTCGCTATCTCCGTGCGGAGGAGCCGGAGCCCAAAGCCAAAACACTATCTTCAATTGCCCCCTTCTGTTTCTTCCTTTTCTTCCACTCGCCCGCTAGTCCTTCGTTTTTAAGTACCTAGAGAAGCTGGTCTTCTGTCCCCGTGTGAACCAGATCAGTCATCGCAAGCATGGTTCGCTCACGCGGTGAGTCCCGCACCTCCGATTGGACTAGCCTTTACCTTCCAGACAAGTCGCTGACGTCCCTTGCGTTTCTAGTGCGGTCGTTCCTATCTTCGTTCGGTGGATCTTCGCGCAAAGCGAGCCCTGACAGAAGTAATCGAGCGTCTAATCCTCCATCGAGATTCGATACACCATCCCCAGACACACCCTCTCCGCATGATGGCTCCCCGTCAAAAGCTGAGCGCCGCATGTCTCGGCCTGGCTCGACGGTCTTTTCGCACAATCCCCCGTTTATGCAGCTAGCAGAGGATACTCCCGCCGAACTCCAGCGTATATTCTCCTATCTCAACAGTCATACCAACAAGTTGTTTTACGAGGGATATTTCCTGAAACTCAATGATCTGGATAACAGTGGGTTACCCCTTGTTACACCAAAGTTTCGTGACTAACTTTTATAGATGGCCGGCCGTGTGCTGATCGACAATGGGTGGAATGCTATGCTCAACTGGTTGGAACTGTCCTATCTATGTGGGATGCTACTGCGCTGGACGCAACAGGCAACGCGGACGAAGTTCCTCCAACATTTATCAACCTCGCAGATGCATCCGTCAAACTGGTGAGCTCTATTTTCAAAGACAAGTGGACGCACGCTGATTGAAGCAGATTGATAGCCTCCCTACGCAGAACCAAGCAGGTGCACAGTCCCTCCAGAACGTCTTGAGCGTCTGCTCAGCGGGCCAAAATCGATACCTCTTGCATTTCGACTCGCCGGACACCCTGATTCAATGGGCAGCAGCAATCCGCTTAGCGATGTATGAGCATACCTGTCTGTACGAGGCGTATACCGGTTCTATCATCGCCGCAAAGGGAAGAGAGCTCAACGGTATCCGTGCAATCCTGGAGCGCAATCGGTTCAAGCACGAGGATTGGGCCCGAGTGAGGTTCGGTGCCGGAACCCCCTGGAGGCGTTGTTGGTTTGTGATTACTCCGCCTGATGAGAAGGAGCTTCAAAAAGCACGGAAAACTATGAAGAAGAAATCCGCCTACGATCGCGCGCCGAGGCTGGTGATAGGCAATATCAAGTTCTACGAGACGAAGAAGACAAAGAAAGTGAAACCTATTGCGACCATCACCGACGCCTACTGCGCCTATGCCATCTATCCCCAGTCAAAGGCCTTAATCGACCAGTCAACGCTAATCAAAATCGAAGGAAACTTTGTCCTGCACTCGCAGTCAGAGGCAAAGAACGAAGGCTTTGTTTTCGTCATGCCAGAGGTTCATCCCGCTGTAAGTGGCTTTGAAATTATGCTTCGTTTCCTCATTCCGACCTTCGACACTTTCAATCTTTATGGACGGCCCACACGACTCATTGCTGCGGTAAACCACATCAAGAGCATTATGTTCGCCTTCCCGGATCAGGAGCGCTACGACTATATCGACCTGATGGATATCGCAAATCTCATGCAGACTCCCGAATCCCGCGTCTGGAGCGAGGCGGAGTGGAGGAAGCAGCTCAAAGATGCAACCGCACGCCGGATGGCAAATGCCAGCAGTCGAACAAGCAGCATCTCAGCAACAAGGCCGCGCTTCCGTGCCAGTGTCCCAAGCCGATACAGCAACGTCCCCGCCGACCACACCAGACGCAAGGGCCCCTTCCCGGAATATATGCCTGCTTTCAATCAGTCGGTAGACGCTATCGTTCAACAGGTTCCCAAGGAAGAATCATATGCGCAAGCTCAGCACTCCCGAAGCATGTCTGATACTGCAGGATTTGCTCCCAAACATCTCCAGAGCTCTGCCATGGAAGCTTCTACGACATCCTCGGCCCAGGACTTGACAGAGAGCCCTATCGTCGGCACATCTCCGGACCGGAGTAGCTCGGAAGATGACTGGAAGCGGTATTCTGAGCAAGCACTTCCTTCAGCACCCGTACCAATGCAGCAATTTGCGGTCCGAACACCTCCGTCTGATGTCGCTCCACCTCCCGCCCTCACCCACAACCCCAGGGAGAGACCTTCCACCAGGCCAGAGCCGTCGCCCGATGCAAGAAGGGCGAATGTACGCATGTCTGATGCCACTCTTGCTCAGCTTGTCGCTGCCTCGGGCAATATGAACTTTGCGGACAGACCTCCCACGTCGGCAAGCCATGGCAGCAGCCACCGCGCGGATAACAGTTCTGCGCCGCCACTTTCATCACACGGAGTATCAGGTGCACCACAACTTGGCCCTGCATTTGATGGCTATACGACCCAGCGGGCTGAACCACAAGAGCAGGGCCCCCCTGTGCCTGAACATAGCTTCGGGTCTGTCACCCCGTCATTACCCAGACCGAACAGAATGAGCACTCAAAGCATACGCGTCGATACGGCGAAGGCTGTGAAGCGGAAGCCTATAAGCCAAGTCGCCAGCCCTCAAAGTTCCGTTGGTGAACCGAGTTTCGACGATCTTCGTCATACCGTCGATGAAGATGCATTGAACTTGGTCGGCATCGTTGATCGTCCAGCCATCTTCTCACCTCCGCCGCGGCCGCCGATGCGCCAAGAAACAGGGAGTGTTTACGAAGACGACGCGTCCACAACATCTCCCGATTATGCCAGCACCCACGGATCTCTATATAGCAAGAACTCGGTGAAGTCGATACCCAGGCGAATGGGTGTCATGAAGACAGTGGGCACGGAAGAGCCCAAGAACTTCGTTATAGGTGATGCGCAATATTCGCTCGACACTAAGCCAGCGGTCAACCCAGATATCCCGACTATTGACTTTGGGCCAACTTTGACCTACCTACCCACTACCGGCCGGCCCAATACATCAGACACGCTGAAGAAGTTTGAGCATCACAGAACCGGCTCCGATGCCACTGAAAAGCAGTGGTATTCTCGCCACATGGACGGTAACCACTCAAGGTCGCCAAGCCGGGACGAGTACCGTCGGAGTGTGTTGTGGCAGCCGGGAATTGCTGTACCACGACCGGTAACCCCAGGGAATGGTCTCACACCAGAGCAGTTTGTGCAACAACGATCAGCTGCTAGCCCACCAATCCATGTCCACCATCGATCCCCTTCAACCTCAACAGCAACCCCACCTCCTCGGCCTGTGTCTGGGGATTGGATGGCTCATACAAGGTCCCAATCTCAGATGAGTTTGAACCGCGACAATCACCCACGGCCAAAGTCTCGTGGCGCTAGCAGTATGATCAATCAGACTGACATTGCGTCTCACCTCTCGGCCCGCGAGCAAGAGCATGTTGCTCGTATGACAGGCTCGTCTTTCTTCAATCTATCTAGTGAAACGAAGAAGACACCACCTCCTGTCAATCCCATGGGCTTAGTCGGAGCTATTGATGCCCGTGAGCAGGAGAAGAGGCTGATGAAAGAAGGCATGTCAAATCAGATGGTGCAGCATGCGATCGCTCAGCGTCAGCATCATTGGCAACACCAGCCGCAGCCGCAGCCGCAGTTGCAGCAACATCAGCAGTTTGCCTCCACGACGCCGCCTCAATCTTACGGAGTTCAAACGGGGGCGAACAGCATTTACAATATGCCTACCGCAAGCCGCACGTGGGACGCCTTGAACCAGTCATACCGACCTGAAGAGCCTCGTCGCCAGTCTTGGTACAATCAGCTACAACCACCACAGACAGCCCCCCCTATGCATCCCACAACCCAACCTAGTCCTCAGCCCGGATATTTCAACACCACACATCCGTCATACTACTAAGTCATTTTTCTCATCCTCTCCTTCCGTCGCTTTCTACCGACCGTTTTCTACCTATTCACGCCAACACTGCACCACTTTCTCATCACTCTTATGATCTGCCTGTGATTTATCATTTCCTTGCCCTCCCAATTGTCTGCATACAGGACACTTTTGCATATTAGACCTAGATCTCTCATTTCCCCATCCCAGGTTTACCATCGTCGGTTTCTCTCATTTGTTTACATTCCTTTTTTTTTTCTATATTCAGCCTCATAGCAAATTCTTCTTCGCACATTAGTGGAGTTGTGAGATTCGGTCCGGCGCTGAGGTTTATCTCTTTTTTCAGATTGATCGTCGTTATCCGTGTGCATTACTGCCATCATCATCTAGTTATATTTTCTGAAGCCTTGGACGGACGCAAAACTTGGTGTTTCTTTTTAACCTCTCCGGATGAGTTGCATAACATTTTTGTCTAGCCTGAGTGGAATATATATACTTCCTTTTCGTTCCGGATCTATTCGTCAATTACTGCGAAATCGTAAATGTAGTTGTCCAACCGTGTTCTTGATTCGTCATGAATTCTGTTGCAAACTTGCACCACAAGTCTGTTCTCTAGTCCACATAATCGTTTGTCAAGATGATGGAAAAGTGCGATACTACACTGTAACTAAGGCGCAATGATTTGTTTTATTTATTGATATAGAACTGTATCCCAACATCCAGAGTACATGCGAAGAAGAAAAAGCCATTCTGAATCCGAATATACATGAAACAGAAATCCGAAACGCCTTAATTGCCAATGATTCTTTATTCTTCTTCTTCAACATCAATCGTCCCGTCGACAACCACCTTCTACTCCGTGTTTCTTCAATTTCATCCTTTGGTTTGTAGTTTGCGCCTGGCGCCTTGTTCCGCTTCGCGCGAGCTTCTGTACAGGTGTGACCACTGATTCGAGATTATCCACTCTGGAGGGACAGAGGGCCCATTGATTTAGTTTATGTTGATTTAATTCGAGTGCAACTTCTTGACTCTGTTGACACCTTCGTAGAGAGTTCGGTCGATCGCAGCCGCGACGGTAAGTGTGCCACCAACGATGGCGCAGACACCAGTCAGGAAGCCCGTAAACGTTTTTGGTCTCGCCTCGCGATTGATGACCTTCATCGGGGAGATGTCGTAGTTGAAGAAGACGCCGGGAATACCGTTCGCGGCGTGGATACGCTCTTTGTGGCCCTCGTCCGAGGCGTCGCCGCCGCGCAGCGAGCGCTTGTGCGATGTTACCGAGTATTGGTGTGTTTCGATGCTGCCCTGGGGTCCGAGGCCGAGACCGTGGGCACCGAGCGGGGCGGAGTCGGTGGAGCCGTGGATGGCGGCTGATTCGAGGGGGTCCCAGCCGAGTGGGAGGTAGGAGGTTGAGACGACCTTGATGAAGTACATGAAGCTGAAGCCCGACTCGGTGGACTCCTGCTTTGTACTGTCGAGCGGGTTGGTGTGGTGGTGGTCCGTCCATTGCCAGCGGTCGGAGAGCTCATCTGGAAGCTGGGGACCGAAGCGCAGCTGGTGGATGATATGCGACATTGTGTGCTGCTCGTTTGCGGGGAGGTCGATTTCGAGGTAGTTCTGGATGTCGTGGACGTGGAGGTTGCCGCTTGAGAAGCTGCGTCCAGGCGCGATGTGGAAGTTGCCAACGACTTTGTTGACGCGGATGACGCCCTCGAGGCGGCACCCTTCGCGGCGTTGGGCGTCGATGCGCTGTGCGTAGCCTTCGCGTTCGCACTGCTCGATGTTTGCGCCCTTGCCGAAGGCCCATTGCTGTTGCGCGTAGGCATCGCGGACTTCATCGCAGGTGTTGCAGCAGCCTTGTTTGATGGCGTTCGGGGGAGCTGGTGCGCCGCCGCACTCACCACAGTAGTCAGGGTCCATGTGCTTGGCTACTTCTTGGTGGCTACGGGGATGAGTTAGCAGGCGTTGTAGGATGGGGCGCGGCGATACTCACAGTTCCAATGCCTGGATATCCAGTACGCGACCTCCTTCGGAGACAGGCGACAGGCGGACCTTGTTCACGCCGTGCGCTACGCCAACTTGTTGTTCGCCAGAGACATCCATCACGTCCAGGGTCGTAAGCTCGCAAGGCAGACGGGGAAATGTAACATTGAGATGGATCTCCATCTTCTCTCCTGTAATATCGCAGCCATCATGATTAGCCAATAGTCCCGCCCGCATGTCCTGTGGCAGATTCCAGTTTGGTGTATCGTACCTCTTGACTTATCGACCACCAGCTCCGGCAGAACCACCACACGCCTGTAGTCTACCCATTCCCCCCAGACAAGCCAAAGAACAATAAGCAGAGAGGCGATTGTGATAACACCACCGGAGGATGTGCGGATGCGGGCTTCGTCGACTGTTTTGGCGAAGGCGTCTAGCCTTGTGAACCGTGATTTGGCCGGCATGGCTACAATCGATCGACGATCATACGATTGTGCGTGTCGAATAGATCCTAGGACCAGCTAGGCCCAGAGGGCGGCTTCTAGCGTACAAATGGCCGTCAGCTGGGCTCAGCGTGGTACACAAAGAAAGAGGTGCAGTGGCAGGTACTAGTATACAGGCCAGAAGTCGCCGCGGGAGATTCACCTGAGCTGAGGCCGGAAGAGAGACAGCGCGAGGAGTCAATTGCGAGTCTCCAGTCTCGTCCACAGATTTAGCCCTGCAAAATGAGGTATCCTGGTGCTACGCAGGTTGGATAAAGCGAGGGAGGAGTGGCTCTTTCGATTCCTTTGCCTGCGGTCGGAACCACTGGCATGACTTGGAGGAGGAGGGAGCATCAACACGTAACCCGTAATCTATCTCGCACAGAAAATGCCGGGTATGTAATGTAATTACGCGGAACTGCCAAAGGACAAACCACAGCTTGCGATTGGCTGAGCAAAGGATCCCGCTCAGGCGGTTCCTGGAGCATAGTCACGTGCCTTGAGCCTCCGCTGCCACCTACGCACGTGACACAGCTGCCTGCAGAAACGTCACTCCAATTTTCTGCGCTGGTTCCCGCCTTGGACTTTCTTTGCTTGTCAAAGCCACAAACCCCGAGGCGCGTCATCGCTTTGTTGATCTAAAACGATCCTCTGATTTTCTTTGACTACTCCTTGTGACAACATTTCCTCTTTGATACATGCCATAGAATTACTGCGAGTCACTGAGGCGCCCAGCGCTTTGTTTCGCCGGAGAGCAGCCCAAGAAGAAAACCGAACTCCTCTTACCCCTTGACCTTCCTCCTCTCTCCTCCTACTGCATTTCATCACACACTACGTCGCTTAACCGAAACCATGATGAAGAGAGGCAGGGTTTCTCGCGGAACCACACGAGGCCGCGGCGGTGGTTCTTCGGATCGTGGAGGCATTCGCAAGCGGGGTGCACCGACAAAAGTTGATCGGGATGGTGATTTGGCGATGGGAGCAGGCGCAGGCGCTATCCGTGGGCAGAAGACGAGGGGTGGCCCTGGTCGCTCGACCCTCTCTGGATCCCGAACGCACACCATCGACAAGACCATGGATGCGATCCAAAAGGCGATAACTGGCGGCTCTAGTTCGCAAGCGAACATCCGGCAAGGTGGTCGCGGGGGTGGTTTAGAACATGTCTCCGTCACTGGGTGGAAGCAGAGCAAGGCGGCCTCCAACCGCGACGGCGGCGTCGAAAGCCTGGTCACTTTTCTCGAGAAAAAACTCACCGCCCCCGATTCGAAAGCTGGCGCGCGCGCAAGAATATCCAAGGTATGTGCAACACTACAACTGGCGGTCATCGACATGAAATACCAGCGTCGTCCTCTCCGATGTGCTTTCGTTTCCAGGGATGGTACCTACAAAACGACGATCGGCGGATGCCTAAGCTCAATAGGCGCTTGTTCCTTTGGATGACTGCGGATTTCAAGGTCTCTTATGCCTTGCTAACTTTGCTTAGTCGCGGGTCGAAGGCGACGCTCTAATCGCGTCCGTCCGACCGGAATTACTAGAAAGAATGCTTAAACTTGATGGCTTCAGTTTTGCTGGAGCCCCTCTTGCGATTGAGAGATACGATCAATCCTCCGCCCCTCTGCTGGACGCAGCTATGTCGACACAGAATGGCGCACCGGTGTCCACTGCAGACACAAAAGCGAAGATGACCGCGGTACTTGGACGTCGCTATTACCAGCAGTCGAAACTGCTCGACTTGTCCAAGTTGGCGACCGACCCGGACTTGATGTCAATGGGAATCTTCGGCTCAACATCTACCGAATCCAAACTTTTTCCCGCGCTCATGAAAGTTTGGGATATGAATTTCGACAACTCAACGGCGCGGCGCGAGGCTGTAGAAAGTGTCAGCCTTGCAGACAACCAACTTCCAAACGTCGCTTTCGTTACAACGCTCTCGCAAACGTTCCCCGATTTAAAGAACCTCGACCTTTCAAACAACAACTTCAAAGACGCCCAGGCTCTCATTGCATGGCGGTGGAAGTTCCGAAAGTTGCAATTTCTCGATCTCACAGGCAACCCCTTTAGCGCCGATCCTACGTTCAAGGACACTATGCTCAAATGGTATCCGGAACTCAGAACCCTGAACAACACACAGGTGCGCACCGAGGATGACATCGCTGCGCAAAAGAAAACTCCAATCCCCATCCAAGGCCCTCATTTCCACGACGAATCTCAGATCGCTGAGAATTTCATCCGATCCTTCTTTTCTGGCTATGACAACAACCGTGCCGAACTTATCAGCGGTTTCTACGATAACAACTCCACATTTTCCCTCAATGTCAACACATCCGCCCCGAAAGCAACACAAGCCGAAACCGCCCCTTGGGATCCATATATCAAGAAAAGCAGGAATCTGCTAAAAATCAGCCACCTCCCTGCGAGAATGTCCCGCACATCCACCGGTGCTGAGAAGATCCGTGAACTCTGGACGACACTTCCGCAAACACGGCACCCCGACATCGCAACGCAACCTGAACAATGGCTGATTGAATGTTTTCCGATACCTGGACTTCCCGATATCTCGGGTCAGAGTCCGACCGGCGTGGGAGGTTTTCTTATCATGGTGCACGGAAAGTTTGAAGAGAGCAATGCAGGAAAGGTAGAAACACGAAGCTTCGACCGCACGTTCATTCTTGGACCTGGTGCGGGCGTTGGAGGAATCAGAGTCATCAACGATGTGCTTTGTCTGCGAGCATATGGTGGCCACGAGGCATGGCAGCCGGAGCCTCAACCCGCTGCCGCTCAACTCGCCGGTACCCCCGTTACCATTCCAGCGGCGGCCCCGACTGGCCCTCCTGGATACGGCACTCCAGCTCCAGGAAAGTCCGACACTCAGGTGCAGCAGGAGCAACTCATCATGCAGCTGAGTGCCAAAACTATGATGACTTTCCAATATTCGGAACTGGCGCTTTCAGGAAACGGTTGGAATATGGATGCTGCCCTGAAGAACTTTACGGACCTAAAGGTATGTTTCGTATGATCATGCTCTATTAGACCTATTGCTAACCGATTTAAAGACCCAGGGAACACTACCCCCCGATGCATTCCTTCCAGGAGCTACCGTTTAGTTCTGGACTTCATACATACACGAATCCCTCACGCTAAAACCTTCTTGGATCGCGACAGAGGACAACTTAGTTACTCCTTTTCATTTTGACTGGGTATTTGATGGATTGATGCATGGCTTAGGCGAATGGCTGCTACAGGATTTTTTTTATATTGCTACCAATATCCCACTACATGTACTATAAAGATAAAGATCACGAAGACACGTCCTATAGAGAAGACGAAACACCCAATCTGAGCTTATTACTGCTGCGCTAAATCTCGATATCTAAATGAAATAAAAATAGATATGGTGTGCTGATCCACCAGCAAGGACAAGGGCGAACACTTGGCGCACTAGGCACTGAAAGCCCACCCGTCACTCCAGAGCTGGTCCAGGCCAGGTTCCCGCCAACTCTCTTTCTCCAGCTCGTGTGGACAGCTTCCCCTATTGCTACCTCCCCCCGGCGCATGGCCCGCAGCATGAGCCTTGCATTAATGCCCGAGAGCTAATGGAATGCCCACAACGATTACCACACACAACACTGCCCAGATGGCCTCGAACGGGGCCGCGCCCCTCGACCCTTTGGACGCAGGTGGGTTAGCCGGTTTACCACCGCAATTGCGACACAGCTTGCTAATGGAACTATGAATTAACCAGCGGACTACGACCCGATCGATCATCTGAACGACATCTTCTCGCACCCCTCTACCCTCTCCTCCGTCTCCGGCGTATCCCTTCAATTGCGTGAATATGAAGCCGAGCTCGACACCGAGATTGGCGCGCTGGTCGAGGACCAGGTCACATCCAATGCGGAAAGCGTCGGGCGCATTCAGACCGCTAAGGCTGATTTGACAGAGCTGTTCAAGAAGATCGATGATGTACGCGACCGTGCGTCCAGGACCGAGCAGTCCATCACCGAGATGACGGCCGATATCAAGCAGCTGGACAATGCGAAGAAGAATCTTACACAGTCCATGACGGCATTGAAGAGACTTCAGATGCTGACAACTGCTTACGACCAGCTACGCGTCCTGAGCCGCACGCGGCAGTACCGGGACTGTGCCCAGCTGCTGCAGGCTGTGATCCAGCTCGTGGCGCACTTTAAGTCGTATCGGTCGATCGACCAGATCGCTCTTCTGAGTAGGAATGTGGCGGACATACAAAGGGACCTACTAGAGCAGATATGTGAGGACTTTGAACTAGCATTCGCCAAGGGTGAAGTTGGCCAGAGGAAGACTGCTCTTGCGGAGGGGTGTTCGGTCATGGATGCGCTTGGAGAGCACGCAAAGTCGAGGGTCGTGAATTGGTACTGCAACTTTCAGTTGCGCGAATATCGACAGGTTTTCCGTAATAATGAAGAGGCAGGCTCGCTGGACAACATCTCGCGGCGGTACTCGTGGTTCCGGCGGATATTACGAATCTACGACGAGGAGTATGCGGCCATCTTCCCGGCCACTTGGAGAGTGGATGAGACGCTTGCAAATGTATTTTGTGAGGGAACGAGAGATGACTTCAAAGGGATCCTATCCCGGTCCGCACGGAATGGTCAGACAATTGATGTCAACCTGTTGCTGTCGTGCTTACAAGAGACGCTTGACTTTGAGCATTCGCTTGAACGACGTTTCTCAATCCCCTCCCGGCCGTCTACGGATACGTTCGCCTCGGCGGAAACACCTGTATTCGGTCAAGCCATCTCCGAAGCCTTTGAGCCTTATCTTAGTGTGTGGGTAAATGCTCAGGACAAGCAACTGGCCGCGCTCATCCCGAAATACCGTCAACAGCCGCTGAAACCTCCTGGCGAGGAGTTTGACTCCAATTCGGTTATTTCTTCCTCTATGGAGCTTTTCACGTTTTACAGGCACTCGCTACAGCAATGTGCGAAACTCTCTACGGGTGTGAGTCTTGCAGATCTCTCAAAAGTCTTTGCAAAGTACCTCGATCAATACGCACAGCAAGTCCTACTCTACTACATCAGTGACCAACCGACCATGCATAGCCCGCTAGGTGTGCCTTCGCTGGAGGACTACGTCGCCGTACTCAATACTGCGGATTACTGCTACACCACGTGTAATCAGCTAGAAGAGAAGATAAAGGGTCGTGTCGATAAGAATTCAAAGCAGTCAATCGACCTGCAAAGCCAAGCGGACTCGTTCATGGGAATTGCATCTGCTGCTGTCCGCGGTCTTGTCCGCAAAGTCGAAACCGAGCTGGAGTCCTGCTGGCGAGAGATGCGCAACATGCCTTGGAGCAGGCTGGAAGGTGTGAGCGACCAGAGTTCATACGTCGGCGAAGTCTTGTCCAAGACTAACACGAAATCGGACGAAATCCTGCAACTGATCCATAAACAACAATACGCCAGAGCTTTTGCAGACCACATCGTGGAGCTCATCTCGAACATTTTCCTGCAAAACATCTTTCAGTGCAAACCCGTCTCAGAGACGGGCGCTGAACAGGCAAGTCCATATCGGAGTTATCCATACCGTTTGCATTCTAACATAACGAAACAGATGCTTCTCGATACATACACGCTTAAAACAGGCCTTTCCTCCCTATTACCCGCCCCTGCCCCAGCCAGCTTCGTCAAACGCGTAAACAATAGCTTCGCAAAGATCGAACCCCTCCTGAAAACCCTCCAAGTTCAACCCTCACCCCCCGAAGCCCTTGTACAAGCCTACCTAATCCACATCGCCGACCGCAGCAACGCAAACTTTCGCAAAATCCTCGACCTCAAGGGCATCCGCAGCCGACAGGAACAAAACCACCTCGTCGAGCTGTTCCAGGTCCACCGCACCTCTGATCGCTATGCGTCCAATATCCAGGAGAGCAACCCTATACTTGCAGCCTTCCAGACATCATCTACTTCCTCGTCAGCGTCTGTTTCACAGGGTCTCGGGCTCGCGAATCTGAGCACCTCCGCTGTCTCCGCGTCGAATCTACCCAGCCGATTTGACGCATCTACGCTCGGATCAGCACTCATCTCTGCCGCGAGAGATGGCGTTGATAGACTCGGTACGCCCATGAGTTCGTCCACTACGCCCGTCAACCTCACCACCGGTGGCGCAGGTACTTCATTGTCTCCGATAACGACCCCGGGACCTTCAGTGCAGACACAAAGCCAAATCGGCGACGTTGGCTCAAATTTGAATGAGAATTTGAAGAATCTTGGGAAGTTCTTTCGTAGAGATTTGGGGTTTGGGGGGAGATTCGGGAGGGGTGGGGATGAGGGGTGATCTGAGTTGGAAAGCTACATATTCTAGCTATGCGATGATGAGTTTCATCTGCTCGATTACTATTTATATTGTTGAGTGGATTTCCCTTTCCCCCACCCCCAATTATACCATTTTTCATTATTATGTCATCATCTGTTAGAGCATGAGCATTATGGGGTTACTTAGCTACGCTAATGGCATCTATATATATATATATAGTATTTATATATTACACATGAGACAAAAGATAATCATACAGCTTTATTACTATACTTTTCCCATCCAATCTATACATCTATATACATCAAACCTTTCAGTTGAAAAAAAGACTTACAATACACTCCCCGCATCATCATCCCCATACGTCTTCTTCCTCAGATTCTCCAACCCATACAGCGAAGTATTCAATGCCGCCTGTGCCTTCTTGTCCGGACCGGCCGAAACAGCCGATGTCCCTGTGGAATTAATATTATCAGTCAATGAACCCGAGGCGGACTCCCATTTCAACGTCTCGGCTCCTTGCTCGAGCGTGAATGCCTCAATGAGAGTCTGAGACGACGCACAGGCAGATCGCCAGTCTTGCGTTGAGCCGGGTTCGTTGATGTTGTCGACGGAGATGATGAGTGTGTTGGCAGTTGGGTGGGGCTGAACGTCGAGGATGTTGCCGCTTGTTGTTAGGGAGTTTTGGGTGGTGAGTTTGCCATCTGAGGAGATGGTGAATGACAGAAGGGTGGGAGATCTGGGATTGTTAGATGAGTATTCTTTGCGATTGAGTGTATGTACGTACCCTTCGAGAGCAACGAGGATGAGTTGGATGGGATTTGAGGAATACGTGTCGAGTACTGGAGCCCAGATATTGCGAACCGCGACATCTTTGCTTTCACTTGTCTCTTTCACGAGCGGTACCTTGTGCAGGACCTGAGCGGCTGTCCAGTTCCAGACGAGAAGATATGGGTCGCCACCGCCCGAGATCAAAATCTCGGGTGCCCATTGTGGGATGCAGAGGCTGCTAACAAACGCACTATGTCCGAGACAGTAATTTTCGATGACGTGTGCCTGTGGTGGGCCGCGAGAGACACGGATGTGCTCATCTCTATCGGCGCTGAGGATGTAGCCGCGCTTCCGGGTTGAGGAGGAATCGGGTGAGGGCAGAGACACAAACGCTACATCCGTGAGCAGGGAGACATGGCCAAGGAGCAGTTGGTGCTCGAACGAGGGCTCGTCTTCTTGAGCCTTGTCAGCCTTTGTGGTGGCCTTCTTGGCGGCTTGCTGCTTTTGCATCTCCAGCGATTTGAGGTTCCGCTGGGTGTGTACCGTGAGATTTGTTGCTGCAATCCGTTTCTGGTGCTCCCTTGCTGCTTTCGACACGCGCGGCTCAGCGCTGGGTATTAATGGCATCGAGTAGACGTCTCCGAACTTGTCGCCAAGCAGGATCTCATTCTTGTCCATGAATGTGATGGAGCATGGCCGCTTGGGCATTGGTCTGTAGCCCGCGTAAGCCTTCATTCTATGAGCATTCTAGGCGAGTAATTACCTCGAGCTGAGCTCCCGGAAGGTGCCGTCTACCTCGATTTGGAATACACGAATGCATTTGTCTTCGGCTGTCAACGCAACCACATACTCGCCGCCAGGCGTGGACGTCAGGATAGGGATATGTGACCATGCAGCGGGTTTCTTCTTCTCAAGTGCTGGAGTGGCGTTCTTCTCCTCGGGATCAACCTTTCTCTTCTTTTCAGGAGGACCTTCATTCTCTGGGTTAGAACCAGTATCGTCGGCGGTAGAAGTGTCCGCACCGTCTAGCGGCCAGACGGAGAGGGGCTGTCCAGAGTCTGCAGAGTAGGTATAGAGCTTCGCACCGCAAGACGCTACGAGTACATTCCTAGGCCCTCCGGAGACACTCTGGACGAATTGGAGGCCTTGGAATGGATGTGCGAAGTTTTGCGCCATGGCGATGGTCAAGCGCGGAACAGGTCGTAGCACAGCAGCAGGGACCAGGCAACGGAAGGAAAGGGTTATTGAGACCAAGAGGACCTCCGATACCTATCAAATGATAAATCCCCGGATTTTCAAGCCTCCATGGCTGGACTATCAAACGCGCGAGCTTTGCGCTGGTACATGGGCGGAGCTTGGGCGGGGCGCACGTGATCGGCTAGCGAGCGGAACACAAGAACAAAAACCGCCAAACGCACAAATCCTAAAGTCTTCCAACAGTCGCATTCGACACAACAACATCCACGAAATTTTCCCTTGCCCTTAAACATCCTATCTTCAGTGAAATAAGGAGAAATGGGGGGCAAGTCAGCTACCAAGGCCGCTTACTTCGAGAAGCTCAAGACTCTCCTCGATGACTACAAGACTGTGTTCATCGTGGGTGTCGACAATGTCAGCTCTCAGCAGATGCACGAGATCCGTATCGCCCTCCGTGGTGAGGGTGTTGTCCTGATGGGCAAGAACACCATGGTACGCTGTGGATGCTGTGATATGGCTGCGAATTGCAATTGACTCGTTTCCAGGTTCGCCGTGCTCTCAAGGGCTTCGTCAACGACAACCCCGAGTACGAACGTCTGCTTCCCCACGTCAAGGGTGCGTACAATACTGAGAAGAAAATGGCGGAATTTGCGCTGACTTGACTTCAGGCAACGTTGGTTTCATCTTCACCAACGGCGACCTCAAGTCCATCAAGGAGACCATCCTCGCTAACCGCGTTGCTGCTCCTGCCCGTGCTGGTGCCGTCGCTCCCGTCGACGTCTGGATTCCCGCCGGAAACACTGGTATGGAACCCGGTAAGACCTCTTTCTTCCAGGCTCTCGGTGTCCCCACCAAGATTGCTCGTGGTACCATTGAAATTACCACCGATCTCAAGCTCGTTGAGGAGGGCGCCAAGGTCGGTCCTTCCGAGGCCACCCTGCTCAACATGCTTAACATCTCTCCCTTCACCTACGGTATGACCATCGCCCAGGTGTACGACAACGGCCAGACCTTCCCCGCTAGCGTTCTTGATATCGAGGAGAAGCAGCTCCTTGATGCCTTCAGCAGCGCTATCAACGCCATCACCACCATCTCTCTGGCCGTCAATTACCCCACCCTCCCCTCGGTCATCCATTCCGTCGTCAACAGCTACAAGAACGTTCTGTCTGTTGCTGTTGAGACCGAGTACAGCTGGCCCGAGATTGAGGAGCTCAAGGACCGTATCGCCAACCCTGACGCTTACGCTGCTGCTGCCCCTGCTGCTGCTGCTGCTACCGGCGGTGCTGCCCCTGCTGCTGCTGCCGAGGCTGCTCCCGCTGAGGAGGAGAATGAGTCCGACGAGGACATGGGCTTCGGCCTCTTCGACTAAACGTCTCGTGTTGCCGCACGGAATACGAATGCCATGTATTAGATACTCTTTACGACCAATCCTGCTGGTTGGGTAATGAAATGGATATCATGGTGAACACGTGGTTCTTGTAGTAAGATATGAACGTAGTCACGTTTCATATTCTTACGAACCATCAAGGTACGTTGGCTTCTGCTTTCTTTTCTTTCTCTTTTCTTTACCACACATACCCTGGCGGAGGATGATACAATTTTTAACTCGTAACACTTCGGTGTGCTGAAGATTAAAATCGCAACAACAACACTCTAATTTTTTGCTGACGCCACATCACTCACCTCAATTGTTTATCACTCATGCGATGCGGCTTTCATACGCTAACTGCTCGCATAGGTTTCCGTTTGTAGACTGATCTGGAACAGCCTTCGTAGTTGTCGGAGTATCGAGGTTCGCTTGGGGTTATCTACGATAACTCTTTGTTGCAGACATTAGCTTGAAACCAATGCAAACAACTTTTAAACATCCCTTGAAACTCCCTTGTAACCGTACGTAGTCTGATAGGTGGAAAGTTCGCAGCAACTGAAAATATCAGAGTGCCCAGGTGGAGCGCGGGGCAGATGGACGGCCCGAGGCACCCTGCGAGCAAGAATATCATCGGAGACTCCGGCGACCAAGTTCCCCTCTTACAACTATCTACCTGCCTCCAAAATGACACAATTCGCGCCATTGAAGAATGATTTGCTGCTGAGGGCGGCCAGGGGTATTTTCTAGCTTAATTCCTTTATTTTTGAACTGCTCCAGGCTGACAACATGACTAGGCGAGAAGGTCCAGCGCCCGCCGATCTGGGTTATGCGACAGGGTAACGAAAGCTCCATCTCCCTCAATCTCTCTACAATAAGCTGCTTGCTCCATTGCAGATTTTATGTGATACTAACTCCTTTCCCCGATAGCCGGCCGCTACCTCCCCGAATACCACGAAGCAAAAGGCAACCGGGACTTCTTCGAATGTTGCCGGAACCCCGAAATCGCCAGTGTCATCACCATCCAGCCCGTCGAGCGGTACGCCGGCTTGATCGATGCCGCCATCATCTTCTCCGACATCCTCGTCATCCCGCAAGCGATGGGCATGACCGTCGAAATGGTCGACAAGAAGGGGCCCCACTTCCCCAATCCCCTGCGCTCTCCGGACGACGGGCAATACGCCGAGATCATGAAGCGGGACGTGGATGTCAAGAGCGAGCTCGACTACGTGTACAAGGCGATTACACTGACGAGACAGAAGCTCGAGGGGCGGGTTCCGCTCATTGGGTTCTGCGGGGCGCCGTGGACTCTGCTGTGCTATATGGTTGAGGGTGGTGGCAGTAAGATGTTTGTGCAGTCTAAGACGTGGGTATATAAGTACGGGAAGGAGTCGCAGGCGCTGTTGCAAAAGATTGCAGAGATCTGTGTGGAGTATCTGGCGTTGCAGGTTGCGGCGGGTGCGCAGTTGGTTCAGGTGTTTGATTCCTGGGCTGGGGAGTTAAGTCCAGCTTCGTTCAAGTCGTTTTCGCTCCCGTACCTGCGGCATATATCGGCGAATCTGCCGCGGAGGTTGAAGGAGATGGGCCTTGAGGTGGTGCCTATGACGGTCTTTGCCAAGGGCGCTTGGTATGCCCTTGAGGATCTATGCGAGTCCGGATACAACGTTGTTGGATTGGACTGGCTGCACGATCCGGCCGAGGCCTTCCGGATTGCCAATGGACGGGTGACGATTCAGGGCAATGCTGACCCTGGCGTTCTCTACGGAGGGCGCGAGGCCATTACGGAGGCTGTTGAGACTATGGCTCAAGGGTTCCAGAAGGGCAAGCAAGGGTGGATTGCGAACTTGGGTCATGGTAAGTCTTGTCGCTCTTTATGTAATATACGGGCTAATGGTATAGGTATAACTCCATTTGTGAAACCCGATGATCTCAAATTCTTCTTCGAGGAAATTCACCGGTTGACAGCCGACTAAGGTGTTCAGAGTGACATAAGTGTTATAATAAGATGTTCAGGTACTAGACGCCGATATCCTCATTCCTGTGACATTGCGGTCAGCGCAAGATGCTACCACCGAAGGAGCTCAAAAGCAAGAATAAAAGACAACCCCACTTACCAAAGCTCAGGCTTTTCCTTGATAAACTTCTCCATCATCTGTTTGCACTCCTCGTGGTCTAGGACCACCACTTCCTTGCCCCGGTTCTTTAAGTATTCCTCTCCGCCTAGGAAGTTCTTGTTTTCGCCGATGACCACGCGCTTGATCTTATACAAGATACAGGCGCCAGTGCACATATCGCAGGGCGATAGGGTCGTGTACATAGTAGCGCCCGCGTAAGCCGAGGCCGGAAGTCGGCCGGAATTCTCGAGAGCCGACATTTCAGCCTGTGAGATCAGACAAGCGAATCAGCACATTTTCTTGTCGTAACGCACGACATGGGACAGGCTAAACTAACGTGTAATGTTGCACTCCCGTTCTGCACACGCATATTATGACCACGACCAAGGATAGCGCCGTCTTTGCCTACCAGCGCCGCGCCGATAGGCACACCACCCTCGGCCGCGCCTTTTCTCGCCTCCTCAACAGCCGCGATGAACCCCGGGTCAGTTTCCATGACGTCTCAGTAGTAAGCCGGAAGTGAGGCAGACAAAAGCAGTCCGATTGAAACGAATTGGAGGAGACAATGGCTATATATTATAGAGACTGCGATAAGAGCTTCTGTGCAGAGCTTGAAAATCAGGACGGATGTGTGGTTGACTGCCGTTCTGGCTCTAGTTTGACCCGCATTTTGGAGATAGCTGTCGGGTCCACGCGGTTCCAGATGCGATGATACGTAGCGAGGTGTAGATACAGGCTTGGGGCTGACTAGCTAAGGCTCGACGGCTGGGATGACCGAGTGAAATTGGAGAAGTCAGGCGGCATCAGCGTTGCTGATCAATAGATCGCGGTAAGCTGAGCCTCGAGAGCCTTTAGAAGGCGGACAGCAAGGCACTCATGCTTCATTTCTTTAACTGAAAGGCAAATGACGGAGAAGGTCAGACGGAAGTGGTGTATGTAGCCGACAGCATGGCTTCTGGAACGAAGAATCTCAGAAAGAGAACCCCCCTGCATCGTCTAATTATAGACTGACTGCCGTTGGCAATGGAAGAACAAAAGGCTCGATAACCCCCTCCTTCTTCTTTGGGCAGGTGCCCTTATCGATAAGAGATTGGTAATCCCAGTCGCCGCCTGAGGCAAAAAGATGCGCTCCACTTTTTGCAAATTTTATTGCTCTGAAGCCTCTGATGGAAGACTTTTTGTTTGAACCAAGCACTGAAATGCAAACAATGCTGTAAGCTGATATTTGATACGTAAAATACCGCAGTTTATGTAGGGAAAAGGCGGATCTTTTGTCATGCAATTACCAACGTCAGAAGGGAATTTCCAAGAAGTCCATGGAAGAGCACAGAAGCAGATCGAATCTGCTCGGCAGCCAAACCAGCGGGCGGCCGGTGCTGTCGAAACGACGAGAACGACAAAGACGGAATTCCATGACAGGCTGAGGCTGCCGGGCTGAGCGTCGTCTCTTTGAAAAGTGACATTGATCTCCTGTTTCAAAATCCTCTCGAAATATCCTCTTCTTGTTGCTTCGCCAGTTTCTCAGTTTTAAACCCGCTCTTGGAACGTATCTCCGGTAAAGCTGATACCTCGATCGCGGAAAGATTGACAGATTCCGCCTGTGGGAACCAGGTGTGTCGGTGCCTGGTCTGTGTATCGAAATACTTCCACTTACCAAAGTTACCAGCCCTTTGCCATCCCCATCTTGGTTCAAGCCGCCTTCCACATCCTTTTTAAACCCTTCAACACCGATAATTTCCTCCTCCGCACTCAAGACACCGGCCGACTTTCTCGAGACCGCTCCTACATCCAGGTCCGGCGAATCTACCTCTCTCGCCTCTTTTCCTCTCCTGTCCTTGAAATCCGAGCCTGAACACCGCTTTTCTTTTCTGTTCAAAAGTTCTTGTTTATCGGAATCTTCTCCTCGCTATCCCCCGCGAATCCTTCCTCGTCACCCCTCCTTTTAGTTTCCGCTAGGTTTAGATCACAATGGTTAAGGAGACGAAGTTTTACGACATCTTGGGGGTTAGTGCCGATACAGAATTTTGAATTCCCACCCGCAGTGAGACTAACTGTGTCGCTTACAGGTTGCCCCAACGGCCACTGAGGCCCAGCTGAAAACCGCCTACAAGAAGGGTGCTCTCAAGTACCACCCTGGTATGTGATGCTTTGGCAAGCTTCGATACGAGTGTGCGACCATTATCTGACCTTTCATCCGTACAGACAAGAACCCAAACAACCCAGAGGCCGCTGAAACATTCAAGGAGATCTCCAAAGCGTACGAAGCTCTCTCCGATCCCCAGAGACGCAGTATCTATGATCAGCTCGGTGAGGAGGGTCTTGAGGGTGGCGGCGGCCCCGGCGGAATGGGCGCTGAGGATCTCTTCGCCCAGTTCTTCGGCGGCGGAGGCGGCTTTGGTGGAATGTTCGGCGGTGGCATGCGCGACCAGGGCCCGAAGAAGGCCCGGACCATCCACCACGTTCACAAGGTCAATCTCGAAGATATCTACCGTGGAAAGGTTTCGAAGCTGGCTCTTCAAAAGTCCGTCATTTGCTCCACTTGCGATGGCCGTGGAGGCAAGGAAGGCGCTGTCAAGGGTTGTACCGGCTGCAATGGTTCCGGTATGAAGACTATGATGCGCCAGATGGGCCCTATGATTCAGCGCTTCCAGACTGTCTGCCCCGACTGCAATGGTGAAGGAGAGATCATCCGCGAGCGCGACCGCTGCCGGCAATGCCAGGGAAAGAAGACCGTTGTCGAGCGCAAGGTCCTCCACGTTCACGTCGATAAGGGTGTCAAGAATGGCCACAAGATTGAGTTCCGTGGCGAGGGTGATCAGTTGCCCGGTGTCATGCCTGGTGATGTCGTGTTCGAAATTGAGCAAAAGCCCCACCCCAGATTCCAGCGCAAGGACGACGACCTCTTCTACCAAGCCGAGATCGACCTTCTCACCGCACTTGCCGGTGGATCAATCAACATTGAGCACCTGGATGACCGGTGGTTGTCTGTGAACATCGCTCCTGGCGAGGTTATCACTCCTGGTACGTCATCATCGACCGACCCTTGTTGAGAAAGAATAAAGCTAACCTGGTATGATAGGTGCTATCAAGGTGATCAAGGGTCAGGGTATGCCATCTTTCCGCCACCACATCTATGGCAACCTTTACATTCAATTCGATGTCAAGTTCCCCGAGAAGGACGAGCTTCAGAACCTGAACCTGCTCGAGCAGGTTCTACCCCCCAGGAAGGAGCAGACCCAGCCTCCTTCCGATGCCATGGTGGAAGACTTTGATCTGGAAGAGGTTGACCAGAACGAGCGCTCACAAGCGCGCGCTCACGGCGCTGCCGGCCTGGACGAAGATGATGACGATGTTCCTCCTGGAGCTGAGAGGGTGCAGTGCGCTTCTCAGTAAACCATGGAGGTGTTACGACTGTGGACTTGTATCTGTTTGACGTGCCAGGGCAGGGCCTCATGAACTTCGCTTATGATACCATGTTGAAGGTTTAGCCCTTGGCACTATTCGGTTTCGTTTTTGTTATTTCGACACATGCTTTGCGATGGCGTTATGCACCCAAGACACGGATGATGACTGGAGATTTCCTTTTGTTCTCTTTCACCTTTTCTGCGGTACCTCACCACCCGCTCGATTCATATACATAATCTCCTTCCGTTTTCTCTTCCTTATTGTCAAATGGGATCTAGGGCTGCGGAGCGTTGTGACACGGATCAACCTCGAATGCTCGGTTTGGTTGGCTGGAGGGGTAGTTGTTCCGGGGTGGTTACCAATATTATAGACTTTGCATGAACTTTGGGCACTGATTCTGATCGTAATCGTGATTCGCCTGAGATTGTAGTTTGTCCTGACGTACGGGGGGTCTGCCGGCTTTATAACCTTTGTGGTCTGCTGGGGACCCTGGAAGCCCATGGTAGTCCCGCATGCACCTTGAGGACCACAAGAAGACCAAGGACTCTTAGTGAATACGTATACATTTACTGTCTCGGCTTCGGCGCGTGGTAGCGAGCATATTTTCTCGGCTACTGTAAATCTATGAAGCTGTATGGAAGTGTGGGATGCCATCGGCCCACCAACGTAGTGCCACACCTATTCCTAACCACCCATTTCTCCAACATATGCTAGATTGCAATTTTATCGGCACTGCTTTTCTACTCCGTCCTCGGTCCGCCGTATTCGCAGATTTGTCGACTGTAAAGGTTTAACTGCACGGAGTACGGATGTATCTACCATCCTCGTCCAACTCAAAAGCAGGAGAGCCGAAGAAGAATATTTCCCAGGATTATACTTCATCTTTAGTTCATCATACGAGAGAAGAGAATTCTTTATACTTTTTGACTTGATCCCAGTGGATGGATTCACCAGTTGATGGGACACTCCAACTTAGGGCACGTCACTCATCCGCAGCATCTCAGGTTGGCTGCATCATTTAGACTTTGCCGACGCCTCTCAGAACCTGGACATGTCAAGCCATGAGACTAAGTTCCAGCATATGTCATCATGGAACCATCTATCCTGAGTCTCGCTGCAGCCCACGCCTCTCCCCGGACATTTCCTTCATCCCCGTCCACCCCGCCCTACCCTCCACCTGCCCTTTCATCCCCAACCATCCCCATCTGAATCAACAAGCAATGCCGAGAAGAGGCCGTGGAAGGCGAGGAAAGAAAATCGACTCCAGAATGCAGGATACGGACACTCCCAGTTACCCTATGCTCCCAAAATTACGCCTTGGTCCTCTTGACCATCAAGAACCCGAGCCCGAGCCCAAGCCGAAGCCTCGCGAGTCCTTGCCTTTGGTATTCGGCACAACCGCCTCTGTACCTACTCCTCCTGCAGGTCATGGCGGGTACGTTTCTCGCTGGAAGAGACACCAAGTTGCGTTGAGTCCGCCACAGTCTCCAAGCCAGAGATGTGAATCTCCCGCTCCCGCCCCCGCCCCCGCTCGTGGCGAGTACGTCCCCCCTTGGAGGAGATACCAGATGGAAAAGAAGAAAGAGTTGGCTACGGAGATTCCTAATCCCTTTGCATCGAGTCCATCACAGTCTCCAAACCCAAGTTGTGAATCTCCAGCTCCTGCTCACAAGGATAAAGAGCACGCTGTGGATATCTCTCTGAACCAAAGACTTTTACCTACCGGTTACGTTCCTGCTCGTCACAGGTTCGAGCTCCCCCTTCCTACCCCGAGCCGTCTGAGGTGCCAAAAGGATAGAGATCACGTTGCGAAGGATGATGACCCCTTTGGATTACGTCCACCGCGCTCTCTAGACCAAGAAAGGGGTCCCAGCGACTGGGCGGAGTTCGAAAATCTCAGTCACCAACCTTGGACTCCGTGGAGAAACAGGACTGCCGCGAGGGAACGTGATACCACAATGCAGGCATGGACTTGGCCCAGTGGCTGGACGCCTAGAAAGGTCGAGACGGCTCCTGCTCGAGAAGAAGACTCAAGCGAGGTTACTGAGCCTGTTGCCTCCGCACAGACTGAGGCCACCAACAGACCCAGTTCCCCCGAGAATAGAGAAGAATCCTGCCAGGCAGCTACCAGGTACGTGAGAACAAACGTCCATCACACCTCCGAGTCCAGCAGAGCAGCTAACCCTGGCTTCCAAAGCCCCTACGGCGGCAGAGCAATCGAAGTCCTAATTGGACACAAGCAGGACCACTATATCATCCCAAGCAACCTAGCCCGCCAGATTCCCTGCTTCCGGCCCGGCTGTGAGCTCAATGGGAGAGTGCTGCTGCCCAATGTCAACGAAGACGTCGGACACACATTCATGCATTTCCTCTACACAGGCGAGTACAGAACCGCCAAAGCACATTCGGCCACAGCCTCGGATACAGCCCCATCCACTACCACCGATACTAAAATCGAGTACAACCGGAGTGTCCTCGCGTACCAGGCCGCGATCAGCCGTGGCCCAGGGTTTGAGGGGCTCGCCCAGCATGCCAGGGACTGCATGCAGGTTCTCGATAGCCACATCCCCGTCTTTGACATTATCACGCTAGGCCGGAAGACTATGGCGAAGATCGACGACGTGTGGTTCTCCAAGTACCTCACCGACAGGATCATTGCGAGCTTCGAGGAAGACGAGGCGATCTTCCAGGAGGAGAAGTTCTTTGACCTGTTCGGACAGTCGGTTGAGTTTGACAAGTTCCTTGGAAAGGTCATGGCAAAGGCATATGAGATGAAATTAGCTTCGGTTCGAGATGAGGCGCACTTGGCGATCGTGGAAGCCCAGTCGAGAGAAGAGGATATCTGGCCAGATTGGGAGGAGCTCTCGGGCTACGAGGACGAGAAAGAGAACGACAGCAGCGAGGACAGGGAGGACGAGCATTGCAACAATGACCAGGAGGCTGAACCAAAACCCGAAACAGAGGAGAAACCAGAACAAGAACAATCCGAGGATATCATCTCAACAGCGCCTCCGAGCGACGAGCAGACCTTTGATGAGAATGGGAAAGATAGTTGGAAGCCCAATCCGGCTACATATGAGTCTTCTGACGATGTGCACTGCTCGAAATGGCGAGAGCACTTCAGCGATGAGAGCTGCCACGCGTGCAATATGTACCTTGAGAGTTTGACGGGGGATGTGGGTAAGTGAGGCGGTGGAACTACAGAATGCTAGAGCTGTTACTGTTTGGTTTATGCGGGTTGGTATCGTTGTGGGAAGGGAACGAGAAAGTTTCTCTTGCTATGAATTTAGTAGCGTGTGAGTTAGGCATTGGTTACGGGAATACTTGGGACAAATCGAATCGAACATGATTTGATTTCCATGTAGTCAGACAAGACAGCTCTCTCACCACGCAAGATCATATTTGGGAAACATGTATGCTTCTGTAGGGATAATTTGGTCATTGGCCCTAGCATACGAACAGGAAAGGGAATAAACTGAACGAATGCAACCAAGAACAACTCCATCCTAGTCATATCAATCTCGAGACGTAGAAAAGTGACCGAGGTGTAGGAATGTTCCACTGGGCATCTACTGGTTTGGTACCTACCTCGAACCAGGAGGATAGATCGAGGATCTGTCGGGTCGGCAAGAACGAATCGAAACTATACCCCGGGTGTATGCCTTCTCCTGCCTCTTGTGCAGGAAATGACTGAATATGCTATGATCGCACTGTAGGAAAGTTCCGTCGTGCGTATATAACCTACCTCACCTTATCCAAGCCAGGAATCCAGACCGAGAATCAGTCCAGGCACGTACTAGCAAATAGTAGCTATGCCCGTGGATGTGTATGTCTTCAATCGTCTCCTGTACCTGGTTGGTCACGCGGAGTACTGCATTGCATGTCTGTGACATGCACAGGCTACACAGGCTGCCCTCTGTAACCTGCCCCTAGATAGCACCAAGGTGGTACTAGGGGATGCTCCGAGGAAATTCAGAAAGCCGAAGGCAGTCTGGTTCTGGACCGAGAGTGTTCGGGTTAGACCATCGGCATGCCGCAAGGGGTGTATGCGCGTGGGTGTGTCAGCAGGCGACATAAGAGGTTCGAACTGTCCGTCCGTCCGTCCGTCGCGCCCTCGCGGAGGCAAGGTAATTTCTCAAGGGGTAGGAGTGGTTGTGCTGCGAGGGGGGTCAAGTCCCGTGCAGGTGTCGTTACACTGCTGCGCTGGATCTCGGCTTCAGGCAGCGAATTGGTTGGATTTGGTGAGACCTGCGTAACATTAACACTAATGGGCCCGCGAGGGACATGATATCGCCACCCCTGGGGAAGACTTTGAACAGAGTTGTAGCTGGACGAATCAGTGAAATCATTAGGCGAGGTGCTTGAGATTGGACTTGATGAATTCCTCGCTTGCCATGAACAAGCGGATTCAACGGGGAAGTCTCAAGCGGTTCGCAAGGGAGGATGGCGCTCGATGCTGCTCGATGGATCGAAGCACGAGACCACCTGAAAAGCAGATTCCTCGGTCGAAGAGGCCCAGAAGGAAGGTGCCCAGACAATTCAGGGGCAAGCTGAGATCTGCCCGACAGCTGAGGAACGAAGAGCACAGCCCACACCGTTGCGAACCTTTATGGACAGGTCTGTACGAGACATCGAAAGGCAAGGGTTTCGTCTTGAACCTCACCACCAAAAACGGTCATTAAGATAAGCCTCTTTGTCCAAGGTTGCGAAGCATGCCAATAAACTCCTCCTGGTGCTTGCGTTTCCAGGGCGTTCTTGACTGCTGATCTTCCCACAGCGCTGGGCAAAATAAGGCGATGTGAGAGGGTGCGTGGCTGGCGGACTGCGATGGCTCATATGTGACTAAAATGACGAGATCGAGGTTAATCTCGAAGCCTTCTAGAAGGACGCGGCAGTGGACTCTTCGTGGGGGAGCAGCTGCAGCAGCTCCATGTCGGGTATTTTCTTAGATGGGACAGGGATGTCCGACGGATTGCGATGTGTTGTGGCGCATCCGCGTGTTGCGCTGCGAATTGTCTTGACTCTCTCTTGTTTCTCTTGCTCGTTCTTGGCCGTCAGGCTGAGGGAGGCTGAGTATGAGAGCTGATAGGTTCAGGGAAGCGATGGCTTTAGGTAAGAGACCGGAAGGAGTCAACAAGACCTCGTGTGGCTGCAGCTCCCAGGATGTTGATCACAGCGGTGGTCCCTTGGGACGAGATGTGTGACAGTCGCACACCCTGCAGGCTCTGCTTATGAGCGACACTGGAGAACATTTCCAGAAGACGTCGAAGACACTGTCATAGAAACTGATTGTCGCTTACGTCCCTGGAGTCGTTTTTTTTTTTTTTTCTGCAGTGCCCACTGGGGCAGTCAACCCGAGAGCAGGAAGGATAAGATTGATGACGCGATTTTAACCTTGATGATGTTATCCCAAATGGTGGAGAATCCTGCAGGGTTCGCTGGCCTGGCTGAAGGCCTGCATCTTGGCCGGGCACGAGAGAAACCAGCATCGTGAAAAGGAAAAAAAAAAAGTACTTCGTACAGATGGGCTCCATTCGAGTGACGACGGCCGTTTCATTGCGATGGCCTGCGTCGTGTCCGGATGCCGCGTCGCAGGAAGAACCCCAGAGTCATGGCTGCAGCTGCCAAGCCCCGCGGCACGCAGGAGCCTCTTTAGCTTGAAGACTATCGCAACACTCCCAAAGCTGTGGAGGGTCGCATTTATGCCTTGAAAAGGATATAGACGACATTTTTAACTTGTATTGTTCCATCCCCAGCAAATCGACGGTGTGGCTTGAGAGCATCAGAGGGATAACCTCATTATACTGCGGATTATCTCATCGGCGGCGATTGATATTTCAAAAAATAAAAGTAGCGATCCACGTGTGGAGCCGAACATCTTTCACCATCTGTCTGAACGATGGCGTGTTCTGCCGGGCTCCCCATTGGCTGCAGCCGTCAAATCGGGCTCCAGGACAACCGTCATTGGCCGGGCAGCTTCAGGGCCCGATGCTCTGGGTTGGCGGTCGCCAGGGGCAGTATCACAGAATGCCCATCAGTATCAAGCTGTGTTTCCGTTCCCTCCTCCTCGGAAGCCGCAGTTTCTACCTCGATTGCCTCAGTTTCGCTACCATGAGTTGTCGGGCCCTTGCCAACCATTTTGCAATGCTCATGCAAGAGACAAGCTGGGTTCCTGGCCGCGATGCAGGACTCCAGGAGCCACAGTGCGCGGAACCATGGGTCGAGCGGCCTTCCAGACCAGCGGCGAAAATCCCACTAAAAATGAGCGTACTGGGGCCCTATTACGCCAGCGTCCTCCGTCAAGCTTAAACCACCTGTGGCCAGTGCCAACGCTCGGCTGCAGACCGCAGCCGATCCTTTCTGTTTCTCCTCCCTCTTCGGGCCCTGCTTTTTTCATGTCTGCGTGGCGCGGAACTGTGCGTTTCTTGCCAGGTTTATCCCAGTGGGTCATCCGCGCAGTTGCTTCCATCCACCACATTGTGCAGCGCCCTCCACCGGTCGATTTTGCTCTGCTGACGAGTGGGTGGAAGGGCTTCTTCGATCAGGATTCTCCCGTTATCAAACGCATTCGCCTCATCCTTCGCGCTGATTTGATCGGCCTGCCTATAGCTCCTCCCACCCCACAGACTCCCGTCTCGCATCTCGCATTGCAAGATCCCCTCTCCCAACGCTAAAATAATACATCACACTCTCATCGGAGCTTCATCTCCTCCTCTCTTTTCTTTTTCCAACTCATTCCCCTTGATATTTGGCCCTCACCTCTCTCCTCTTGCGCCTAGGCCTCCGCCCCGGTACTTTCTGTCATCCCTCACCACGCTGTGCGCCACAAATCGTGTTCGAATTCCTCTCATCCTCTTAGGTTGCGCCGGTCCATCCTTCCATCCCATCTTCTTTCCTTCTTTAATCTCCTCGCACGGTGGCTTGATCAACTTTCGGATACTTGGCCCTAGGAGATACTTCGTGGGGGAACCCTGATTTTGAATTCGCACTCACAGCTCTCAATCACGACATCGCCTTGGCCGCTCTTGGTTCATTTAAGAGCCCGTCTTTGCAACCTCATCACCTCTTATTCATCCTTCAGGCATGGCAAGTCAATTCGCTTAGACCGACTCGTGGATATATATTAGCCCATCCGCACTTCGTCCGGATTCATCTTTTTCTCCGTCCTTGCATTCCGCCATCCATCGCCTGATTGCTTCATCGTTGCTACACTCTTGAAGGTCGAGCAAAGTAGCGCCATTGCCGGTGCTCAGCATCCAAGTACCGCGCGCTGCCTACTGTTTCGCCCATAAGTTACTGGCATCTCAGCAGCTCATCATGTCTGGCGACCTCGGCTCAAAAGTCGGCCACGGAGTGGCCAAAGTGCTGCGTCTAAAGGTGCCTGCAAAAGAACAACACGACCCCGTTACCCGGGGCGAGTCGGCCTTCTCTGCTGGGACCTACGACACATACTCCTATGTCGAGCCCGAACCCACCGCGGCCGAATGGTTTAGAGAGATTCTGCCTTCCTGGCACGAAGTCGGCCTCTATTTCTACAGGCTTTTCCCATTCCTGGCTTGGATCACGCGCTACAACGTGCAATGGCTGATTGGAGACCTCGTCGCTGGTATGTTCCTGAATCGCACATCTTTTTGACCTGGTTCGTGGGATATCGCTGACGAGAAAATTAGGTATCACTGTTGGCGCTGTCGTGGTTCCTCAGGGTATGGCCTATGCTCAGCTGGCCCAGCTTCCTGTTGAATACGGTCTTTACTCTTCCTTTATGGGGGTCCTCATTTACTGGTTCTTCGCCACGTCGAAAGATATCACTATTGGTGTAAGTAGCATTGTCAAGTCTTAGTCTTCTCTGCAGTCGACTGACCCACGAATTCCTTAGCCCGTCGCTGTCATGTCCACTCTTGTCGGAAACATCGTTACCGAAGCTCAGGACAAGCTTCCAGGAGTTGACGGTCATGTTATCGCCTCGGCCCTGGCGATCATCTGCGGTGGTATCGTCACCTTCATGGGTCTTGCCCGTCTCGGATTTATTGTCGACTTTATCCCGCTTCCAGCGATTACCGCCTTCATGACGGGGTCCGCCATTAACATTATTTCCGGGCAGTGCAAAAAGATGCTTGGCGAGACTGGTGATTTCAGCACTAGAGGAGCTACCTACCTTACGATCATCAACACTCTGAAGTACCTTCCTACTGCCACACTTGACGCTGCCATGGGCGTTACTGCCTGTGCAATGCTGTACATCATCCGTGCTGCATGCAACTTCGCCGCAAAGAAGCAACCACACCGCGCCAAGATGTGGTTCTTCATCTCTACCCTGCGCACTGCCTTTGTGATTCTATTCTACACTATGATCAGCGCGGCTGTGAACCTTCACCGGAGGGACAATCCTGCCTTTAATGTCCTAGGAAACGTGCCTCGAGGTTTCCAACACGCTGCTGTTCCGGTCGTCAATGCTGAAGTCATCAAGACCTTTGCGGGCGAGCTACCGGCTGCTGTTATTGTTCTCCTCATCGAACATATCGCGATTTCCAAGTCGTTCGGAAGAGTCAACAATTACACCATTGACCCATCGCAGGAATTGGTGGCCATTGGTGTGACGAACTTGCTAGGCCCATTCCTGGGTGGCTATCCCGCTACTGGTTCATTCTCGCGAACAGCTATCAAGTCCAAGGCTGGTGTCCGTACCCCGTTGGCCGGTGTTATTACGGCCGTTGTCGTCCTTCTCGCCATCTACGCATTGCCTGCTCTTTTCTGGTATATCCCTGATGCCTCTCTGGCTGGTGTCATTATCCACGCAGTCGGTGACTTGATCACTCCTCCCAACGTCGTCTACCAATTCTGGCTTGTGTCGCCTTTTGACTGCCTAATATTCTTCGTTGGTGTCATTGTCACGATTTTCACATCGATTGAGATTGGTGTTTACTGCACAGTCTCCATCTCGGCTGCGGTACTTCTATTCCGCGTTGCGAAGGCTCGCGGTGAGTTCCTGGGCCGCGTTACCATCCACTCGGTTGTTGGAGACCATCACTTGGAAGAGGCCCGACCAGCACTTGGCGACGATACCGACAACAAGCGGTCGATCTTCCTTCCCATCGACCACACTGATGGATCGAACCCTGAAATCGAAGTCGAGCAGCCTTTCCCTGGAATCTTCATTTACCGCTTCTCTGAGGGCTTTAACTACCCGAACGCCAACCACTACACCGACCCCCTCGTTGCTACCATCTTCAAGAAGACTCGTCGCACGAACCCCTTCTCTTATGGCCGACCTGGCGACCGCCCGTGGAATAATCCCGGGCCCCGGAAGGGCCAGCAGGAGGAGGACAAATCGCACCTTCCCATCCTCCGAGCGATTATCCTTGATTTCTCGTCCGTCAACAATGTCGATGTCACATCAGTTCAGAACCTCATTGATGTCCGCAACCAGCTCGATATATATGCTTCCCCTCGCACCGTGCAATGGCATTTCGCCCACGTCAAGAACCGCTGGACCAAGCGTGCTCTTGCCGCCGCTGGCTTCGGTAATGCTACTCCCACATCTGAAGATGGGTTCCAGCGATGGAAGCCCATCTACAGCGTCACTGAAATTGAAGGACGAGCATCGGCCGCGGCTCATGCACAAATCGTTACAAACGAGCAAACACGCCAAGCTAGTGCCCACGGTACGGACATCGAAAGCGGCCTCAAGCGCGACTCGCATGCGGTCGAGCGCGAGACGCACGGCATCGAAGCATCCTCCAACTCGAGCATCGGCGATGACGACAAGCTCAACCGTGACCTGAAGGATAGCAAGGCGTACCGGAATCGCCGAAAGGTGGCTGTGGTGCAGGGCGTCAACCGGCCATTTTTCCACATTGATATCACGAGTGCCTTGGAGAGTGCGTTGGCAAACTCGCCGGAAGAGGAGCCCATCTTTGAAACCCCAAATCAGAATGCGTGATTTAGCGTCTGCAGCGTCGCTATATATATCTTTGCTCCCTGGATGGAGCCTCTAAGATCTTAATCTCACCATCTACTCTTTTATTTTTGGCATTTTCGACTCGTCTCGCACCCTGTCTGTTGGATTCTCCTGGAAGCGAGTCACCTGTTGGTTATTACTCTTGGATCTCTTTATAATTCTCATGGTCGAATTTGGATCGGACCGTCGCTACAAATACCCCCTGCAGTCTCAGCCGATGTATATAGATTGATTGTTAGATTGATGCTAATGCATCCTACTGCATTCCTCCTCGCAAATCCGTCCTGGGTTCATCAAGCTCTGTAGAAAGTATATTAAAGTTTCATCGGTCTCCCGGACCTTACATGGGTGTATGTGCATCCCCGATTTGACGATCCCCAAAATCTCACCGACGGAAATCGAAACGATCGACCCCTCGTGGCACGCACATGGCCTGCAGGGAGGATATCAGGATCAGGATTTCGTACCCTGGTAGCCACATGCGCGGCCGATAATCGCCGATCGTAGGAGCTGATCGTGCATCCTGCATGGGAGATCTTCCCGGCGGGCTTACGTGCTAGGGTATTGACGGGCGTACGGCATGTATAATATTAGGAAGCCTTACTTGGCTCACGAGGTGTTCCTTAGAGCTTGAATCATCCTACCATGAAAAGCTCGATGGGAGTTTTGGACTTGATGTGAATCTTTTCTAATTATATCGAAGGAAGGGCTTTGATGTCAGGTGACCTGGGAAGGGGATTTCTTGCAACAAAACTGGCATTGACATTTGGATTGGTGACATTCCATTCGTTCCCGTAGTATGTACCATGACCTGCACATTGATAGGTCTGATTATGCTGAGTGTTTCACATACATTGTAGACATCTGCCTGTAAATCCACTATGCATACATTCGACCGCAGCACGTCTGGCATTGAGCAAAAAAAATGAGATAACCGAAAGTGTCTATCATGTACGTACATGGCAGAGTATGTCGTCAAAATCGTAAAAAAGCCTGAATATGCTTCATCGGACCTGCTCCCATCATCCGGAATAATCCCCCCTGGGGAGCGAAAGCGAGGACTCATTATCTCGCATAGACAGCCTGCAAAAGCTCCTGCATCGAAAAGGTATTCGCGGGCTCGGTGTCATTTGTCCTTCCCATGGAATCTTCATACTGAAATATAGGAAGTGGTATGGACGCCTCATGCGCAGCCTTCTCATGGGCCTCGATCTCCATTAACAACGCAGAAGCTGCCACGACCCGGAAGCTGTCGAACCCTGTCCACCTGCCGCGCCGATGTCCTGAGTCCTTTGTATCAGGTTCCCCAGCGACATGCACGCAGGCGAGACACCGCTCTAGGTTGTCGAATTCGCCTGCGTACCCTGTTATAGGACCCGCGGGGCGCATCTGGGTAAGAATCCAAGAAGCGATGCGGTCAAATTCGTCTTTGAGCTTTATGGAGCGTTCGCGCTGGCGGTGGGTTTGGACGCCGGTCTTGTTGAGGATGTGGCCGATGAAGACTTCCAGTTCCGTGATGAGGTTTATGGGGTGCTCAGAGAAGTCTTTCATTGCGCCATAGATTGCGTTTTCGTAGCTATAATGGACAGAAACAAGTTAGCGTAATGGGATTTAGAATTAAGTAGTCTAGGACGTACCTCGCTCGGATTTGCCTTGCAGTTTCGGCGTGATCTTGCCAGATTGGCGACGCGCCAACCGCAATGCATCGTGCAGTTAGGGAGTCGATGACCTTCTTCCAGAATACTTTCGGATTCGGTGGCGTAGTAGAGTGGATTTCCTGGCTCCAGATCTTGTGTTCGTTGATTGCTCTGTAGAGTTTACCAAGAATCTTCTCGGAGCGGTAGTACTTGTGTACGGGTCCTGAGTCCTCGTCATCGTCTGGATTAGGTCTTATATAATAGGGCTCGAGTTTGATTTCTTGCTTGTCGTGGACGTAGGCTAATGGCCCTGGTGCTAGGCTATGCGTGTGTTAATATCGTTTTTAGGATAGTTGGTGACAATGAACTTACAAATCCGGTCGGTACTTGTTCATTGAGGGCATGTCTTCGAACTTGACTGGGACGCCCGTCTTCGAAAAGTCAACAGCTGTAGAATGCAACTCGGCAAGCTTCTTGCAGTCGGAGTGCGAAGTCCCCATTTCCATCTGGTCCGCCAGGATCATATGCTTGGTTGCGATGACACCGAGACGATCAGACTGCATAAAGTCGACAAAGAACTCGGCCATGTCGTTCTTGGTCACTTCTCGTTTGATATCGACAGGATCAACTCTTGGATAGTCAGCGGGAGCAAAGACTCGTTCGGGAGCGGCTTCGGGATCCCATATGATGTTGTAGAGATCACCATCAAGGTCACCTCCGCTAAGCTGACTGGGTAGATCTCGCTTGCCCTTTTTGCTGAAGACAATGCAATTCTTATGCTCGGTCAGAGGATGACCACTCGGAGGATGCCTATTGTGGACGTATTGGATGTCGCCATCATGCAGAGCCGGGGAGCGAGTCACGAATAGGCGGCAGTATCCCGGGGGAGGAGCGAATCTGTTTTCCATTGTATCGTAGGTCACATAGACTTCTTTCTCCTCTAAGAAACCGGTCTCGTCCATGATGCCAAAGAGAGTTATACCCTTCTTTACTGGAATTCGTGCCTTGTGTTTCAGGAGTCGTAATTCGCGTAGAACCATGGCCTCGACCACTCCACGGAGAAAGGGGTCTTCTTTGTAATTCAGCTGGAGGAGGTTGATAAGAAGGAAAAAGCGGTAGAGCTTGATGCACTCAGCGACATCCTGCCCTCTGATAAATTTTGCCGTATTCTTGGTGGTCGAAGTGGCCTTCCGCAGCTCGTCAACACGAAGCCCTTGAAGTTTCGAGAACCATTGGCCGGGTGCCCCCATATCCTCTAGGATTTTGATCACCTGCCGATTTAGCACAAGGGGAATTGGTTTTGACGCGACGTCGCAGATCTCGAGATTAGCCATGTCTTTGCTCTCAAACTTAATCATCGATGGCCTGACGCGAATCTGCGAATCCTTCAGTTTACTGTCGAGGGCCAGCATACCTTTGACCCCTCCCATACGGATCTGAAAGCAGGTGGGAAGCCCTTTCTTCATTGGTAGAACGGTGCGTATGGCCTCGACAGCATCCCAAGAGAGAGTCCCGACGCCGTCACTGAACAGCCGAGTGTGGTCGTCAGATTCGACATCCTTTATCCTCCAGACCGATATACCGTTTTCTTTCAAATCGACTGCAAAAGGCGTTTCAGAAAATGCCTGTCCAACCCTTGCCGCACACTTTGCCGGACACGTGATATTCTTGAAGCTGCCAATTCCGTCGATGATTGTGAGGTTAGTCTGTAGTTTCTGTTGATCGTCGATGAATGGGGCAGAGAACTAAGAACCCAAACGCATGTTAGTTGAGGCCACACGCTGTCCAAGACAAGTGTGATGTACGTACCCACGCCGAATGGGATCTCAACGACGAATGCGAGAAGCCCAGGAATGTGTATTGCCGACCGGCAATCTGAAATCCCCTTTTCAGAACATCTTTGAACCGAGAAAACACCTCGTCATTGTTGACCTGAGGACTGAAATGTATGTCCTGTCCATTCTCATCGGCGAACTGCACCCGCACAAAGTACTCATGATGATTCGGAAACCTTCGTAAAATTCGATTCATGGGCTCCATCTCTGGACCGTGCAAAGTGATCCGAGATGGTGTAACCAGTATCCTGAAAATATGGGCCAGGTTCGGACTAGGGCGCGAGAGTCCATCGACTTGAATGATGCCCCCATGAAGATCCTGCTCACTCTCGAGCACAGCATCGATCAAGCTGTCGACACTGAAGTCTACCGGGTCACAGTGCGGGGATGGCCAGTCAATTAGATTGAAAAGCTTCTTCATCGAATTGACAGAGATCTGTCTCTTCCCTTCCTGTTTCCTGCTTTTGAAGACACCTGCCAATTTTTTGGTAAGAGCACGAATCCTGACGGGCGGGAGGTATGCGTTGTAGGCGAGTCCTTGTAGTTGGAATGAGATCGCAAATGGGAGCGAGCCGTTCCTTGTATGCTGTGCCAGGTCTGCCTTGAGTAGAGTAAGTTCATCTCGGAAGTCTCCCATGTACATAGACTCGAAATTGTACGGGTTCATAGTTAAGCCACATTCCTTGAGTAGATCTATCTTTAGCTGCATATTGGATGGGATGACTTGGAAGTTATAGACCAAACATTGGCCCACAATTTCAGAGTGAGCGGTCCCAAGTGAAGACAGACGAGAGCGAGTCGGACGTGAACGTGATGCCCAAGTGGCGGCCTTGAGATCTAGGCCTAGAGTCGTCTCACCAGGGTTGTTGTGAAAGAAGAGCGGAACGGACATCAAAGTGACGAGTAATGAGCCGGAGCTGGTCCACACTATCTCAAAGATCGTGTTGAAGGGAATTTTGATCAGCCGGGTATTGTCCAAGCTCACCTCAAGCGTGCGCTTTTTAAAGGTAACAATTCCCGGCTGTTCCCATTGGACTTCGGGGACGTATAGGAATTTGTCGTGAAAGAAGGTAGTGTAGCCACAGCTAGACCTCAACATTGTGAAAGTTATCGAATTTCCTCGCTCTTCGACAATCTGAGTGGGGTGGTGTCGCTCGTTGGCATTATGGGCCAGATTCTTCAGGGCGTAGTCGAGTGGTTCTCGTTTGCTGACCTTGCAAAAGACGGGTGTGCCCAGGAGCCTCAAATTGGAGACCGGGCGAGTTTGGCCTTGCAGGAAAGTCTCGCCATGGGTAGCTAGGAACTTTATGCCATCAGGGATATTGAGGAAAGTGATGTTACCGAAGCGTTTCTTCCTTGGCTTGTCGCAGGAATAGTCGTCGATCCCCAGCGCCGTCATGAACTCCGAGAGCTGCTGCTTCAATCCATGTTCTGTGAGGTCGATGGGGAGATTGTGAAGGAAGACCTCCATTCTGGAAATAATGAGATGAAAGCTTTTGAGATGAAAAAGCAAGAGATGAGAGTGGTGAAATGGCCAGGCTGTGGCTGACTTGAGCTGATATCGGCGTGGCTGGATGGCTTGCTGGGTATCATGAAATCAAAAACAAAAACAAATAAAGTGGACGATGAGCTTAGTGAGGGGATAAAAAGCAATCAGAGCCTTTTCCCCCAATAGAAAGCTGTTGGAGCCAATATGAATGAGGGATGTGTTACTGCGAAGTTGAAAGAGAGAGGTGGTGGTTGAGATGGAGGGGCTGATCCACCTGCACCAGGCTGAAGTTCGGGGAAGAAGCAAACAGCCTGGGTGGGGCTCAGGCACAGGCCAGCGGTTGGAGCAGTCATGGAAGCTACCACTGTTATTGATTCTGGGGAACAAAGTATCAAGGTGAATAGTACTAATGCACCAGATTTGAATCACAGCAAATCAACTTGATCAGCTTGCTCATCCTCCTATGACCTCTCGCTCTGACAACAGTGGCCCAGTTCTTTCACCCACCTGCACCCCCTGATGCCTCCCCCCGGCCCTTTGACATTTTCTCCAATACTTTCCTGCATCG